>SZWC01029961.1:3932-20538 GCA_023375785.1 Penium margaritaceum | reverse complement strand
TAGACGGCGGGACCTGACTAGACGGCGGGAACTGACCTGGCTGCGGGAGCTGACCGGGCTGCGGGAACTGACCTGGCTGCAGGAACTGACCGGACGGCGGGACCTGACTGGACGGCGGGAACTGACCGGGCTGCGCGAACTGACCGGGCTGCGGGAACTGACCGGGCTGTGGGAACTGACCGGGCTGCGGGAACTGACCGGGCTGCGGGAACTGACCGGGCTGCGGGAACTGACCGGGCTGCTAGAACTAACCGGGCTGAGGAAACAGACCCTACACCGGATACTGACCGGACTGCGGAAGGTGACACGACTGAGGGAAGTGACCGGACTGCGGGAAGTGACCGGACTGCGGGAACGGACCTTACTGTGGTAACTGAGCCGACTGCGGGAACAGACTTGGCTGCGGGATCTGAGCAGACTGCGGCAACTGACCGGGTGCAGGAAACTGACCAAGACCGGCAGCGGCAGAATCAGCAGCAGGGGCGGCAGCGGCGGCGGTAGCGGCAGCAGCGGTGGCGGCAGAAGCGGCTGCGGCAGCAGCAACAACGACAGCAGTGTCAGACGCAGAACTATCTATGCCTCTTCCAGTCTGAACAGATGCGTTGCGACCGTCTGCGGAAGCCGCGCCAGAGACTTCTTGCGCCGCGATTGCCTGGACGCGCACTTCAGCTGCGGCTGTGGCGGCACGTCTCTCAGTGTTGCGCGCGCGCCTAGTAGCACAACTACTAACAGGTTGGGCAGGCGCAGAAGATGAAGAGTCAGCTGTCTCAGGTCTTCTCTTTCTCGTCGCGGAAGGTGAGTTTCCATCCGCAGAGTCCGCATCATCAAGTTTCTACGAAGAACACACGAGAGAGTTTTTCGTCACGTCTATTCGTTTCTTTAAGATTAAACAACTTCTACTAACATAAAGATTCATCTTACCGGCTGATTCCACTGGGATTTTGCTGATTCCAGTTTTCCGCACCGGTAGGACTTATACAGCGGCCTCTTGAACTTCTTCTCGGGGTCAGGGTGCTCAATCATGAGATCATTGATGTTATCTTCCTCTTGGCGGTAAGGATTTTTCAGAACCCAAGGCCGCTGGAAAAATGCCTCGAAGTCCAGTGTTACAGCATTTTTACCGGCACCCTCATCCCTTGCCTTCTCACGCACAATCTTCTGCGCAGCATGTNGACGGGCACGCTTGCTCGAATCTTTGCAGCTTCTGAAAATCGTCGGAGTGGAACTTCATGGCAAAAAACTCTAACACTTTGTGCGGTTGCCTCCATGGCTTCCTTCCAATGGCCATGCCGCAGGCGCCCATCTTTGCAAGCCATTGAAGTTTCGGCAATGTTACCAGGTCTGCAGAATAGAATTCCAAGTGTGGTCTTAGATCATGCAGCACAAATAACTCTACATGCGTGCAAAAAGACACATCTCAGGTCGTACCTTCTGGCGTGCCGATGAAGGTGTGTGGGTGAAACAGCGGAACGACTTGCGACGTGCCGGCTGCTTCAGAAGCCATGCCAGCAGCGGGGGAAGCGACCGACGTCACAGCCGGCGCACTGGTTTTGCATGAAGTCCCGTCTGAACCTGCTGCATCCGAGGAGGCAAGGACGATTACTTCCGGCTCCCTCAACTCTTCCCTACCGCGTGCGCGATAACGCAGGGCAACTGATCTGGGGTTCCGAGGGGAGAAGGGCGATTCTCCGGCTGTCCCGCTCGACGTCGAGAAGTCAAGTTCCTCTGTGACACACTCCTCTTCCAAAATCCCACGAAACGACCTCCTGCGAGGCATCCTTCAGCTACGGGTCTCCCACGCGGGAGACACCAAGTTCTAACCCTAGGGTTTCATCGTCAGGCATCATCACCATCTGCAAAAAAAAACTAAGTGTCGAAACCTTCAACAACGGAACAAAGCAAATGAAATGGACGACGATACGCACCTAGTAGCGATGAAACCCCCGACTTGATGACGGAAAGTAGAAAACACGGTCAGAATACACGAAAGAGTTGCCTGTCCATACGATACAAATGAGAAATGCTATTTATGCAGTCGGAATATCAGCTTCCAGACAACGAAAGAGGACCGTTCTGTTGAGAAAGCAGGCAAACGCTGTCATGTCAGTGCAAAACAGCCTGTTCGGTTGATAGAAGGTTTTCTTGTTTCGTTTGTTAGAAATGAGATTGCTATACAGGCTGACGGAAGAGGACGGTTTCCATCGTTGAAACCGGTGTTCATTGTTTCGTCAAACAAAACAGACATTGTTTCCCGTTTCTGTCAACCAAAGAGTTGCTTGTTTCTGTTTATGCAGAAGAAATATCAGGTTCCGCAGAACAGAAGACGACCGTTCTGTTGAGCAAGCAGGAATACACTGTTATAGAAGAGCATTAAACCTTTTCGGCTGACGGAAACGGTTTCACCGATTCTTGTCCGAGAGAAGAAATATTGATCCAGCTATCGGAACAGGACTGTTCAGTCGATGACACTGGTTTTGCATGTTTCTTGAAACGAACGAGACAGCCTGTCCAACAGAGCATAACGAAAGTCATGGTTCGTGTCCCCAAATAGGAATGCCCCTTTCGTAACGTGAAAAAGACAAGTTGCAGGCAGTGTAGAAAACGAGGGTTTGCATCTGGATGTCATGTTTTCTTACTAGGTTTGTCCTTCGAACACTTGCAAGTCTAAGCCGAAGTCGACGCAGAATTCCTCTTTCGTTGTCCTTGTGTCGTTTGACAATGCATGGCGATTGCGTTTCCCACTCCCATCAGACGGAGACGGAGTTACCTGTTTCGGTCGGACCGATGGTTGGTTTCACAGTTTCTGTCGCGTCAAACGAGGAACCCTGTTCTGACGTCAAAAACTAAAAGCTCACTTCTGGTGGAAAGCGAGGACTTCTGTTTGATTCAAGAAACGGGCATATTCCCAACGCAAACGTAGCCATGAAACACGTTTCTCGTTCCTTTTGCAGATCAATGCAAAAGTCATGTTTCGTGCCATCAAACAGGAATGCACTTTCGTCGCATGAAAGAGTGGTGTCCCGTTGGTGTACGAAACAGGGGTTTGCATCTGGATGTCATGTTTTTGTACTAGGTTTGTCCTTCGAACGCTCGCAAGTCTAAGCCGAAGTCGACGCAGAATTCCTCTTTCGTTTTCCTTTTGTCGTTGGACAATGCATGGCGATTGCGTTTCCCACTCCCATCAGACGGAGACGCAGTTACCTGTTTCGGTCGGACCGATGGTTGGTTTCACAGTTTCTGTCGCGTCAAACGAGGAACCCTGTTCTGACGTCAAAAACTAAAAACTCACTTCTGGTGGAAAGCGAGGACTTCTGTTTCATTCAAGAAACGGGCATATTCCCAACGGACACGTAGCCATGAAACACGTTTCTCGTTCCTTTTGCAGATCAATGCAAAAGTCATGTTTCGTGCCATCAAACAGGAATGCACTTTCGTCGCGTGAAAGAGTGGAGTCCGGGTGGTGTACGAAACAGGGGTTTGCATCTGGATGTCATGTTTTTGTACTAGGTTTGTCCTTCAAACGCTCGCAAGTCTAAGCCGAAGTCGACGCAGAATTCCTCTTTCGTTTTCCTTTTGTCATTGGACAATGCATGGCGATTGCGTTTCCCACTCCCATCAGACGGAGACGCAGTTACCTGTTTGGTTTACGGTTGTGGGTTTGTTCATTCTGGACTATTAGCGTCTGTAGTGAAGCGGTGACCTGCGTCGGACCGAACGCAACAGCCGAACCCTAGTAGCAGGGTTGTCTTGTCTTGCGCAAAAACGTGTTTCGTGAATGAAGATGAAAAAGTCCTTCATGGTAGACGGAGTGGTCTATGTTTTAGTCACCAAACAGGCATATTCGCGTCCGGACGAGACATTGAACACGTTTCTCGTTCCTGTCCTCCAGAGCAGAGCGAAAGTCATGGTTCGTGTCACCAAACAGAAATGCCCTTTTCGTGTCGTTAAAAAGAATGGAAGCAGGCAATGTAGGAAACGAGGGTTTGCTTCGGAATGTCACGGGTCCGTGCTAGGTTTGTCCTTCGAACGCTTGCTAGTCTTAGCCGTATTCGACGCAAATGTCCTCTTTCATTTTCCCTTTCTCGTTGGACAAAGCAAGGCGAAACCCTAAACCACTCCTGTCAGACTGAGAAAAAGTTACCTGTTTCGTTTATATTTGTGGGTTAGTCCATTCTGGCATTTGGTCCGACCTACGTCGGACCGATGATTGGTTTCACAGTTTCTGTCGCGTCAAACGAGGAACCCTGTTCCGACGATAAAAATGTAAACCCACTTCTGGTGGAAGGCGAGGCCTTTTTTTTGATTCACGAAACGGGCATATATTCGACGGACACGGAGCCATGAAACACGTTTCTCGTTCCTTTCATCCAGATCCATGCAAAAGTCATGTTTCGTGGCATCAAATAGGAATGCACTTTCGTCCGGGCGGTGTACGAAACAGGTGTTTGCATCTGGATGTCATGTTTTCGTACTAGGTTTGTCCTTCGAACGCTTGGAAGTGTAAGCCGAAGTCGACGCATAATTCCTCTTTCGTTTTCATTGTGTCGTTGGACAATGCATGGCGATTGCGAATGAAGATGGAAAATTCTATCATGGTAGACGGAGTAGTCCATGTTTTAGTCACCAAACAGGCATATTCGCGTCCGGACGAGTCATTGAACACGTTTGTCGTTCTTGTCCTCCAGAGCAGAGCGAAAGTCATGGTTCGTGTCACCAAACAGGAATGCCCTTTTTGTCTCGTCAAAAAAAAGTTACAGGCAATGAAGGAAACGAGGGTTTGCTTCGGAATGTCACGTGTCCGTGCTAGGTTTATCCTTCCAACGCTTGCTAGTCTTAGCCGTATTTGACGCAAATGTCCTCTTTCGTTTTCCCTTTCTCGTTGGACAAAGCAAGGCGAAACCCTAAACCACTCTTGTCAGACTGAGACAAAGTTACCTGTTTCGTTTACATTTGAGGGTTAGTCCATTCTGGTCTTCGGTCCGACCTACGTCGGACCGATGATTGGTTTCACAGTATCTGTCGCGTCAAACGAGGAACCCTGTTCCGACGTAAAAAATGTAAACCCACTTTTGGTCGAAGGCAAGGCCTTTTGTTTGATTCATCAAACGGGCATGTTTCCGACGGACACGGAGCCATGAAAGACGTTTGTCGTTCCTTTCATCCTAGTGAATGTAAAAGTCATGTTTCGTGCCATCAAACAGGAATGCACTTTCGTCGCGCGAAAGAGTGGAATCCGGGCGGTGTACGAAACAGGGATTTGCATCCGGATGTCATGTTTTCGTAGTAGGTTTGTCCTTCGAACGCTTGCAAGTCAGCCGAAGTCGACGCAGAATTCCTCTTTTGTTTTCCTTGTGTCGTTGGACAGTGCATGGCGATTGAGTTTCCCACTCTCATCAGACGGAGACGCAGTTACCTGTTTTGTTTACGGTTGTGGGCACGTTCATTCTGGACTATTAGCGTCTGTAGTGTCGCGGTGACCTGCGTCGGACCGAATGCCGCAACCGGACTGTAGAAGGTGGGTTCTTTTTTCTGGCGCGAAACCGTGTTTCGTGAATGAAGATAGAATATTCTATCATTGTACACGGAGTAGTCCATGTTTAAGTCACGAAACGGGCATATTCGCGTCCGGAAGAGTCATTGAACACGTTTCTCGGTCGTGTCCTCCAGAGTAGAGCGAAAGTCATGGTTCGTGTCATCAAACAGGAATGCCCTTTTTTTGTAACGTAAAGAAAAAAGTTAAAAGGCAATGTAGCAGACGAGGGTTTGCTTCGGAATGTCACGTGTCCTTGCTAGGTTTGCCCTTCGAACGCTTGCTATTTTCAGCTGTATTCGACGCAAATGTCCTCTCTCCTTTTCCCTTTTTCGTTAGACAAAGCAAGGCGAATGTGTTTCTCACTCCTGTCAGACTGAGACAAAGTTACCTGTTTCGTTTATGTTTGTGGGTAAGTACATTCTGGCCGGTCCATTCTGGTTGGTTTCAGAGTTTCTGTCGCGTCAAACGAGGAACCATCTTCCAACGTTGAAAAATGTAAACCCACTTCTGGTTGAAGGCGAGGCCTCTTGTTTGATTCGTCAAACGGGCATATGTCCGACGGACACGGAACCATGAGACACGTTTCTCGTTCCTTTCATCCAGATCAATGCAAAAGTCATGTTTCGTGCCATCAAACAGAAATGCACTGTCATCGCGTGAAAGAGTGGAATCCGGGCGTTGAACGAAACAGGGGTTTGCATCTGGATGTCTTGTTTTCGTACTAGATTTGTCCTTCGAACGCTTGCAAGTCTAAGCCGAAGTCGACTCAGAATTCCTCTTTTGTTTTTCTTGTGTCGTTGGACAATGCATGGCGATTGCGTTTCCTACTCAGGTCAGACGGAGACGCAGTTACCTGTTTCGTTAACGGTTGTGGGTTCGTTCATTCCGGACTATCACCGTCTGTTGTGTGGCGGTGACCTGCCTCGGACCGAATGCTTCAGCCGGACTCTAGTTGCTTTTTTCTGTTGTCTAGAGGGAAAACGTGTTTCGTGAACGAATATGGAAAACTACTTCGTGGTGAACGGAGAGGCCCCATGTTTTAGTGACGAAACGGGCATATTCGCGTCCGGACGAGTCATTGAACACGTTTCTCGGTCGTGTCCTCCAGAGCAGAGCAAAAGTCATGGTTCGTGTCACCAAACAGGAATGCCCTTTTTCCTAACGTAAAGGAAAAAGTTACAGGCAATGTAGCAGACGAGGGTTTGCTTCGGAATGTCACGTGTCCTTGCTAGGTTTGCCCTTCGAACGCTTGCTATTCTTAGCCGTATTTGACGGAAATGTCCTCTCTCCTTTTCCCCTTTTCGTTAGACAAAGCAAGGCGAATGTGTTTCTCACTCCTGTCAGACTGAGACAAAGTTACCTGTTTCGTTTATGTTTGTGAGTAAGTCCATTCTGGCCGGTCCATTCTGGTTGGTTTCACAGTTTCTGTCGCGTCAAACGAGGAACCCTCTTCCAACGTTGAAAAATGTTAACCCACTTCTGGTTGAAGGCGAGGCCTCTTGTTTGATTCGTCAAACGGGCATATGTCCGACGGACACGGAACCATGAAACACGTTTCCCGTTCCTTTCATCCAGATCAATGCAAAAGTCATGTTTCGTGCCATCAAACAGGAATGCACTGTCGTCGCGTGAAAGAGTGGAATCCGGGCATTGTACGAAACAGGGGTTTGCATCTGGATGTCATGTTTTCGTACTAGGTTTGTCCTTCGAACGCTTGCAAGTCTAAGCCGAAGTCGACTCAGAATTCCTCTTTCGTTTTCCTTGTGTCGTTGGACAATGCATGGCTATTGCGTTTCCTACTCAGGTCAGACGGAGACGCAGTTACCTGTTTCGTTGACGGTTGTGGGTTCGTTCATTCCGGACTATCAGCGTCTAATTGTGTGGCGGTGACCTGCCTCGGACCGAATGCTGTAGCCGGACTCTAGTTGCTTGATTTTGTTGTCTAGAGCGCAAACGTGTTTTGTGAACGAATATGGAAACCTACTTCGTGGTGAACGGAGAGGCCCCATGTTTTAGTGACGAAACGGGCATATTCGCGTCCGGACGAGTCATTGAACACGTTTCTCGGTCGTGTCCCCCAGAGCAGAGCGAAAGTCATGGTTCGTGTCATCAAACAGGAATGCCCTTTTTCGTAACGTAAAGAAAAAAGTTAAAAGGCAATGTAACAGACGAGGGTTTGCTTCGGAATGTCACGTGTCCTTGCTAGGTTTGCCCTTCGAACGCTTGCTATTCTTAGCCGTATTCGACGCAAATGTCCTCTTTCCTTTTCCCTTTGTCGTTAGACAAAGCAAGGCGAATGTGTTTCTCACTCCTGTCAGACTGAGACAAAGTTACCTGTTTCGTTTATGTTTGTGGGTTAGTCCATTCTGGCCGATCCATTCTGGTTGGTTTCATTGTTTCTGTCGCGTCAAACGAGGAACCCTCTTCCGACGTTGAAAAATGTAAACCCACTTCTGGTTGAAGGCGAGGACTCTTGTTTGATTCATCAAACGGGCATATGTCCGACGGACACGGAACCATGAAACACGTTTCTCGTTCCTTTCATCCAGATCAATGCAAAAGTCATGTTTCGTGCCATCAAACAGGAATGCACTGTCGTCGCGTGAAAGAGTGGAATCCGGGCGTTGTACGAAACAGGGGTTTGCATCTGGATGTCATGTTTTCGTACTAGGTTTGTCCTTCGAACGCTTGCAAGTCTAAGCCGAAGTCGACTCGGAATTCCTCTTTCGTTTTCCTTGTGTCGTTGGACAATGCATGGCGATTGCGTTTCCTACTCAGGTCAGACGGAGACGCGGTTACCTGTTTCGTTGACGGTTGTGGGTTCGTTCATTCCGGACTATCAGCGTCTGTTGTGTGACGGTGACCTGCTTCGGACCGAATGCTACAGCCGGACTCTAGTTGCTTGATTCTGTTGTCTAGAGCGAAAACGTGTTTCGTGAACGAATATGAAAAACTACTTCGTGGTGAACGGAGAGGCCCCATGTTTTAGTGACGAAACGGGCATATTCGCGTCCGGACGAGTCATTGAACACGTTTCTCGGTCGTGTCCCCCTGAGCAGAGCGAAAGTCATGGTTCGTGTCATCAAACAGGAATGCCCTTTTTCATAACGTAAAGAAAAAAGTTAAAAGGCAATGTAGGAGACGAGGGTTTGCTTCGGAATGTCACGTGTCCTTGCTAGGTTTGCCCTTCGAACGCTTGCTATTCTTAGCCGTATTCGACGCAAATGTCCTCTTTCCTTTTCCCTTTGTCGTTAGACAAAGCAAGGCGAATGTGTTTCTCACTCCTGTCAGACTGAGACAAAGTTACCTGTTTCGTTTATGTTTGTGGGTTAGTCCATTCTGGCCGGTCCATTCTGGTTGGTTTCATTGTTTCTATCGCGTCAAACGAGGAACCCTCTTCCGACGTTGAAAAATGTAAACCCACTTCTGGTTGAAGGCGAGGAATCTTGTTTGATTCATCAAACGGGCATATGTCCGACGGACACGAAACCATGAAACACGTTTCTCGTTCCTTTCATCCAGATCAATGCAAAAGTCATGTTTCGTGCCATCAAACAGGAATGCACTGTCGTCGCGTGAAAGAGTGGAATCCGGGCGTTGTACGAAACAGGGGTTTGCATCTGGATGTCATGTTTTCATACTTGGTTTGTCCTTCGAACGCTTGCAAGTCTAAGCCGAAGTCGACTCAGAATTCCTCTTTCGTTTTCCTTGTGTCGTTGGACAATGCATGGCGATTGCGTTTCCTACTCAGGTCAGACGGAGACGCGGTTACCTGTTTCGTTGACGGTTGTGGGTTCGTTCATTCCGGACTATCAGCGTCTGTTGTGTGGCGGTGACCTGCCTCGGACCGAATGCTGCAGCCGGACTCTAGTTGCTTGATTCTGTTGTCTAGAGCGAAAACGTGTTTCGTGAACGAATATGAAAAACTACTTCGTGGTGGACGGATAGGCCCCATGTTTCATTCACCAAACGGGCCTATTCCCGTCTGGACGAGGAGTCATTGAACGCGTTTCTCGTCCCTGTCATCCAGAGCAGTGCGGAAGTCATGGTTAGTGTCACCAAGTAGGAATGCCCATTTTGTAACGTCAAAGAACAACGATACAGGCAGTGTCGGAAACGAGGGTTTGCTTCGGAATGTTAAGTGTCCGTGCTAGGTTTGTCCTTCGAACGCTTGCTTGTCTTAGCCGTATTCGACGCAGATGTCCTCTTTCGTTTTACCTTTCTCGTTGGACAATGCAGGGTTCTCTTCTTCTTTTTTTCCGAAAATTTCCGATGGACGGCGGAAGGGACAACGCTGCAGTACCGAAGCTCTGCAGCCGGCTGTTGGCCATGGGTCCCACCACTACAGTCCATCCTGACAGCCTTTTCCACGTCAGAAAGTCCATCTCCAGCTGCTGCCGCCCAGCTGCCACGTGGGAATGAGCTGCTTACTGGTTATGTAGCCTCATCCTGTCTCACCTTCCGGCAAGTAACCCNCCCCCCCCCCCCCCCCCCCCCCCCCCCCCTCGCCCTACCCCACATCCTCGCGCAGCCAGTGGGACCGCCCGGCGGCGCTTGTGGCCAGCTGTTGTTGCTTCCGCGAGACCCGACCCGACAATCGTTTGCAGCGAATCCGTGCCTAGGCGCCCCTGTACTGCTCCGCGTTGGATGTACGTCTCTCCGCTGAAAACGATTCACCGCCACGGCGGTGAATCGTTTTCAGCGGAACGGTATATTTCACGTTGACGACGTGCAGCTGTGGAATGTCTGCTAAAGCGCACGTGCTCCTCTGCGCGGTGTTGCTGCAAGTGGGCCGATTAGCGCGGCGCGCGGTGCAATAGTTGGGCAGGGGAAGGGGAAGGGGGAGGGGGAGGGAGGGGGGTGGCCCCGAGAAGGGGGAGCTGCCAGGCGGTTCGCCACGACCGTGGTGCCCGGGGGGGGGGGGGGGGGGTACGCCGTTTCGCCGCAAACGCCGGCCGTTTTTAGCGTTTCACCGCCGATGGCATATTGCTATGTCGAAGGCACAAGTCGCTTCTCCAGCATTCTGGTTGCCTTGAAGAAAAGCGCATGAGTCGCTACGCCAGCCGCTCTCCTTGCCACCGCCTTGCCGTGCCCTGCCTTGCTTCGCCTTTCGCATCGCCATTGGCAATCGCACTGCGCGTGCTCGAGAGCAGCGCCACCAGCAACACCGGGAGCGGCAAAAGCAACATCACCAATACCACCACCAGAGTCAGAAGCTGAGGACATTTCCGTTGCCATGGAGGGCGTCCGCCGGCTGCCCTACCCCCGCACCATCGTCAAGTCCGCCCCTCCGCCAGAGGGGAGGAGTGGATGGCCTCCGCCCAAGCGCCAAATCTCTGCTCCGCTCCCTTCTCCCCCTCCTCGTCCTTCTTGTCCCTCTTCTTCCGCGGGGAAGCAGGCGCGTCTCCCCCCCATCGTGCTCCCCTCAAGCCCGAGTTTTCTCGGGGAGCATTCAGGACTCCTAAGAATCTCCGTGGAAGATACATTTTTGCAGAGGATGTCCCTTAAGCGCTCCTCCTCCACCTCGTCCCTTCCCTCACACACCGAGATGTCCGGCAAGGGTGGCTGTTCCCATCCATTTGCCTCCCTCACCCCTTCCCCATCTACCTCGTCCCTCCACCTCCACCTCCCCTCCACCTCCTCGTCGTCGTCGTCGTCGTGGTCGTGGTCGTGGTCGTGGTCGTCGTCGTCGTCGTCGTCCTCCTCCTCATCCTCTTCCTCCTCGTCCTCCTCGTCCTCCTCCTCAGCCTCCTCCTCAGCCTCCTCCTCCTCGTCCTCCTCCTCCTCCTCCTCCTCCTCCTCCTCCTCCTCTTCCTCCTCCGCCTCCTCCGCCTCGTCCTCCTCGTCTCCCTCCTCCGCCTCCTCCCCCGCCTCCTCCTCCCCCTCCTCCTCCTCCTCCTCCTCCGCCTCCTCCTCCGCCTCCTCCTCCGCCTCCTCCTCCGCCTCCTCCTCCGCCTCCTCCTCCGCCTCCTCCTCCTCCTCCTCCTCCAATTCATCCGACCTATCCATCTCTTCTTCTTCCGCATCATACCCCAGGTTGCAGACCGCTCCTTCACTATCCTATCCTACTCCTTCCTCCTGTGCCGCATCCGCACCCTTACCCCTCTCCTCTGGGCTCTCGTCTCAACTGAGCTTCACCTTCCCTCTTTCAAAATCTCCTCTTCCAGATGGTGGATGTTGTCTGGAGGCTTCCGCGCATCAGCTCTCGGAGGGAGTCTGTGAGAGCCTCTCACATCCTGCAGCCGCCGCTCACTGCAGCCCGACTGAACCTCCCTCTGCCGTGCAAGACCATCCCAGCTTGGCCTGTGTTCTCGGTAGCAGCACCGCATGCAGCAGCAGAGGCAGCAGCAGCAGCAGCAGCGGCAGCAGCAGCAGCAGCAGCAGCAGCAGCAGCAGCAGCAGCAGCAGCAGCAGCAGCAGCAGCAGCAGCAGTAGCAGTAGCAGCAGCAGCTGCAGCTGCAACGGCAAGTTGACCGCAGCAACAGAGTGGACAACAGTAGCCCCCTGCGCACACTCGTTGAGTCACACCGCCCCTCCTCCTCTGCCGTCTTCGCTACACCCAACTAGTTCCACCATGCCCTCTCTTTCCCTTTCTGCTCAGCCCACGGCAGTCGTGGCTCCCCCTAACCTGCCTCATCCTCCACAGCCTGCACCGCTGCGCACAGAGTGTCTCCACACAACGCCTGCAAGAGCCCCATGGCAAGTGCCGTCGCTTCCATCGAAAGCAGCAGCAGCAGCAGCAGCAGCAGCAGCAGCAGCGGCAGCAGCAGCAGCAGCAGTAGGAAAAGACCAAGAGCCATCGGCACCCAGCCTGACATCGCTGTGTTCGTCCCCTGGCAGTCCGACGACGGCTGCGGGAAAGCTGGATGGCGACAGCGGAGGTGCTCCTGCTCACTTCCCTGACTTCGACGGCCCTCTCATTCAGATGACACCGCCCAAGCTGGTGCTGCTGCCACCCTCTCCCACCAAGCCCAGGAAAGCTGGAGCCCCGAGGGCGTCGGCCAAAAGTCCGCGCGCCTTGACCGCCCAAACCTCTGAGCACAGTCCTCACCCCACTGTGCGCATCGATGCTGCTTCCTCAACAAGCCAGGCAAAGCTTTCCCCTTCTCTTCCTGCACCTGTGGTGGCGCTGGTCTTGGGGCAGCAGCAAGGGCACGAGCAGCAGCAGCAGCAACAGCAGCAACAGCAGCAGCAGCAGCAGCAGCAGCAGCAGCAGCAGCAGCAGCAGCAGCAGCAGCACCAGCATCATCATCATGGTCAGAAGGAGGAGCCGTTGGCGTTGCGGCGGCTGCGCAGGGCAGGCCGCTTGCGCAACGTGGAGACACCAAAGTCTGGCCCTGGCACCTGGCCGGACTTTGAGTCATGCGCAAGCCCTGTGCATGACGGTGCTGCGGCTGTTGCTGCCTCGGGCGAGCCGCGCCACCGACGAGCGTTCTCTTGGAACGGCGGGGGTGGGGATGGCCTTCTCAGCCTACGGTCCCATGCGAATCTGCTGCTGCGGCCATCACTGCATTCGCCACAGCAAGAAGGCTCCAATGATTACCTAGGTTGAGCTCACCCCTTTGCAATTCCTCCCAACTGTTGGTGGGCCTTCACTCTCTGACCATCACCATGTCAGTCGGGCATCCATCACCACGGCCTTTTCCCCTGCCTCACGTGCTGGTAGAAAAATCCACATGCTGGACATGAAGGGAAGGGGAGTTTTAAGGAGGGAGGGTACGGGCGCCAAGGAAATTTCGAAGTTTGCTCGGGAGCATTGGGTATAAGTTGGGGCTGCTGTCTACACTGCAGATGTAAGAATATCCTTCCCTTGGTTCCTTCCCCCCTTGCCAAGTTCCACATATTACTCACTAGAGTCCTTTGTCCGTCTAGTCTGCTCATCCACTTATGGCACCCCATGAGCTTGAACCGCTTTTGAGAAATGAGAGCACTTTACAACGTTTATGTTCAACCAAAAAGTGATCAGGCTGTACCTTGAGTTTAAAATTCTTCCATAAGAAGCGGAGGGGGCTTGTAGAGGGTGAGAAGTTTAGCGCAAAGCACCGAGGGACGAGGGAAATGACACCATGGATGAATGGTGTGCTTAGAACTTGTGAAGTTAGAGAGTGTGACATAACAAGATAGTGCCTCTTGTGCTTGGTTGACAATGCCACCCACACGAGTGACTCACATGGGGCCTTGCTGCCACCCTTGGGGGTTGAGCGCCACACTTCAGCAAAGTACAAGCAAACAGCACTGCTCTTCCAACATGAAAGTAAACCTCTTGACACTGGGAGTGTATGCAGTACATGCTCCTGTTCCTTGGGTTGGTGACAACTCAAGGAACCAAGCCACTTCAAAGTGGCCCATCCAAGTATGTTGTGGCCGGAATTGGAAAATCCATTGCTTCATCTTTCAATGAGACAATTGCTACCATGTTGCCCATGACGTGTGTTCCTTCTTCATGATGATGAGCTTCACATACAACAACGATCTTGACCAAGATAAATCCTTTGCATGTGGTTGTGTAGCGGGAGGGCCGGTTCGGCCCTCCCTCCTCGCTGAAGCGAGGGGTGGTTGCGCACCACCCCTCGCGTCAGCGAGGGCTGGCCAGCGGTCAGCACTTCGCTGGCCGCCGACCAGTTGGCTGCCGGCTGGACGGCCGGCGGCCGGCCAAGTGACAGGCCGGCCACCAGCCGGCCAGCCGCCAACCGTCGATCGCGGCCTCAGCCCGATCGGTGGCTGAGGGGCCACGAGGGCCTCGAGGGCGAGGCCTCGTGGCCTCGTGCCCTCGCCCCCCCCCTCCCCCCCTCGCCCTCCTTGCAAGCAAGCAAGCGAGGACGAGGGATAGGCGGAGCAAGGGTGAGAGCGAGGACGAGGGAAGCACACGAAAGGAGTCGGCCCGAAATCGCCGATTGTGCCTCGCACTCGACCATTTTGCGCCGACACGTCAAAAATGAAACTCGAGTTCGTTTAGGACGAACTATGAGTTTCGAAACCGGAAAACTCGTGCAAATGCACGAGTTCGAGATAAAAAGCCCCGGTTTGGGTCCTAAAACATGGGGTAAGGGAGTAAAAATAGAAATGGGCCCCCGGAGACTCAAAATATTCGAGTCTCCTTGCACTGGGTCGTTGATGACGATTGCCCCCTGCGAAGGGGGTAAACCCCTGGCGCGGACTGAGAACGCCATTCTGCGAACTCCGACGACGACTTCAGAGTAGGAGCAGGAGACTCTGTTGGTTTGTGTGGCTTCCACCCGTCACGACCGACACTGCTAGTTTACCGATATACCCACATTCGGGGTATATGGCAGAGGAGGGCGTGATGACACGACGGGCCTCCGGACTGCACCGAAACTTCTCCAGCACCTACGAGAGCGCCGGCGAGACGCGGTCGATGCGTTCCGGCAGCCATGTGGGCTTGTTAGGAGGTAGGAGAGTTTTCTCGGTGGGTTGAGACCCGCACACCCGGTTGACTGTACCGGTGCGACGAGGAGACCCGATGGCTGTTGTGGGGCTTCCGATGTTCGGAAAGCCGTCTGTGATGTCTGGACGTTGATTCCGAGATTTTATGGCACTGCTCATATTTTCTCGGTGGTCGAGACCCGGGCACTCGGAGAGCTGTTCCGGTGCCTCGAGGAGACCACCTTTGTTGCTCTCGTGGCGTATGCAGTGTGTTCTCCCTGTTGACTCATTTGGGTTCAACAGGGGTGACGGGGCCCGGTGCGGTTAGCTGCCGGTGCCCCTATATAAGCCCGCTAGGGGCTCATTTGTAAACTCTCCTTGTTCTTTATATTCAGCATTCCAGACTTAGCCAAATTCTTGCCGTCTTGCATCGCACTCACACACAGAGCTCATGTTCGTTNGAGGAGACCACCTTTGTTGCTCTCATGGTGTATGTATTGTGTTCTCCCTGTTGACTCATTTGGGTTCAACAGGGGTGACGGGGCCCGGTGCGGTTAGCTGCCGGTGCCCCTATATAAGCCCGCTAGGGGCTCATTTGTAAACTCTCCTTGTTCTTTATATTCAGCATTCCAGACTTAGCCAAATTCTTGCCGTCTTGCATCGCACTCACACACAGAGCTCATGTTCGTTATTGCATGGGCCTGCATGCCCTAAAAATTATTTCTAATTTGGTATCAGAGCATAGGGGGGCGTGTGAACAGCAGAAGCAGCAGCAGTGGGCGGAACGCAAAGAGAACGCGCCACGTGGCGCCACGCCGGCAGCACCATGAGGGAGCACGAAACGACTGCAAGTGAACGCCACAGGGGCGGTGAGCCGCGAAAAGGAGCTATAGCGACTGCGGCGGCAACATCATAAGCAAGAGTAGCAGTAGCCACTGCAGCAGCGGCGGCAACAGCAGTAGCGTCGGCAGTAGCAGCAGCGTCGGCAGTAGCAGCAGTAGAGTGTAGCAGCAGCAGTAGAGTGCAGCAGCAGCAGCAGGAGCGTGCAACAGTAGCAGCAGCGGCGAAAGCAGCTGCAGCAGCGCATTAGCCACTGCAGCAGCAGCGTCACCAGCAGCAGCATATAGCAGTAGCAGCAGCAGCTTCTGCAGCAGCGGCGGCAGCAGCAGCAGCGTGCAAGAGCGACGGCAGCAGCAGCAGCGTGCAGCAGCCGCAGCTGCGGCGGCAGCAGCAAGCAGCAGCAGCAGCAGCATATAGCAGCAGCAGCAGCAGCAGCAGCTACTGCAGCAGCGGCGGCAACAGAAGCAGCGTGTAGAAGCAGCAGCCGCGGCGGCAGCAGCAAGCAGCAGCAGCAGCTGCTGCGCAGAGCAGTAGCAGCAGCAGCAGCAGCAGCAACCGCAGCAGCTGCACCTGCCGCTGCAGCTGCTGCTGCTGCTGCGAGGAGGGCCTCGCAGCCCTCCTCTGAGGGGGGGAGGCCCTCTGAAGGGGCCTGTCGGCCCTGTTCGCACCACCCCCCTCCCCCCCCTTTTTTCTTCTCAACGGGGCCCTCGGAGGGCCACGCCGAGCCCCTCCGAGGGGCCCTTCGGAGGGGGCCCGTCGGCCCCGTGGGCCCCCTCGGCCCCGTCGGCCCCGTCGGCCGACCGACGGAGGGGCCGGGTCAGAGGGGCGGACGGAACCCCCCCCCCCCCC
>SZWC01029960.1:6195-17809 GCA_023375785.1 Penium margaritaceum | reverse complement strand
TGTGTGTGTGTGTGTGTGTGTGTGTGTGTGTGTGTGAGGCACGCCATGGCATGGAAATGTATGGCATGGTGTTGCAGGATATGGTGTTGCAATGCATGGGATGGTGTGGCATGGCATCGCATGGCATCGCATGGTATCGCATTGGATGGCATCGCATGGTATGGCATTGCATGGCATGGCATGGTATCTGTGCTTTACTCCAACTCTGACATGACCTGTATGACTCCAAGTAGGTCAAGCGGACCGACTCGACCAAAGCAGTCAGTTGCCGAGTTGACCTCTGACCGCCTCACAGAAGAACATGAACCAATGTTTGCCACCAGACTGATTTCCATCCATGCTCTCCTGCTTGTGTGGCCACTGCATGCAAGCCACGAGCCCCATGGTTGCCTTGTCCACTCGCTATGCACTCACTCTGCCGACTTAGAGTGGGTAGTCACCGACACCACTTTATGACAGCCTGACTTTCCGACCATGTACGAGGTAAACATAGCGTTATGGTGCGGCACGGTATGGCACAGTATGGCACAGTATGGCACAGTATGGCACGGTATGGCACGGTATGGCACGGTATGGCACGGGATGGCACGGTATGGCATGGCATGCGATGGCTGCATTGTACAGCATAGTGTGATATGGTATGGCGCTGCACGTCACTCCATGGCATCATTTTCTTTCCTTTGCCAAACAGATGAGGCAGGGGTTCACCTCCTGCAATGACATGGCATGGAGTTCTGGAACCAGGAAGGTGGCTGCAAGAATTGGCTGCACAGCAACTCTTCCGCCTCTGAAAATGTCAGGGCACATCCCCTTTGGCCAAGGAGCCAGATGAAGCGGCCGCCATGCGGCGCCCGCGACACATACCAAGGCCCAAGAAGACGAAAGTACCAAGGCCCAAGAAGTCTGCTTTCAGCTCCGCACCTGCAGCAGCAGCTGATCGTAGTCGTTGGGGAAATCTTGAGAAGGGGATGGAGAAGAAGCGGACGACGAAGCGCGGCAAGGAGAGAGGAGCTGTAAATTTCCTCTCTTCCTGTCCACCTCCTGAGACAACGTGCTTCGGCAGGACGTGGCCGTGGCATGCTTACGTCGTTGGAAGGTCCACCGAGTGGTGGCCGCTTCAGACGCCGCAACGGCCGCAGCACTGAAGTGCCCGCCCTTGCTGTTCAAGTCGTTGCCCTCGTCCTTGCATTTCAGGAAAGAACGAGGTGACCGGACCAATGGCGGAAATCGGAGTCTGTTGTTGCGGCAGCGACTTGAGGCTATGTAGACGTTGGCGGCGGCGTACCGTCCAATGCCTCTGCTGCTGCTGCCGCTGCTGGTCGTGGCGAAGGTGGAGTGGGATGGATAGCAGGCGTGGAGGCGGAGGGAAGAGTGGCCGGAAAGTTCTGCGACGAGCTCCATTGCCGACGCTGCCATTGCGCCCTGCCGCAGGGCCATGCGCGACCCCTGCCAACGGTGTGAGAGTCCTCGGCTAAGCGCTGAGCAGCATAGTCGTTCACTATTTTGGGCCAATCACTTCGTAGGCCCCAAAAAGACAGACTCCAACAAAGGACACTAGCTTCCCGGTAGCCTTCATCTCTGACAGGGTATGCCTTGTGTTGACACTGCCCAGAAACGATGCTCAGGTGCATTTGGAAGTAAAGCTCTACATTCTGGTATGCTTCGATTTTTACGCAGAGCAAAAGCGGGCTCAGAAAATTTCATGGTTAATTCCAGATAAATATACATGTTAATTCTATAAACTTTTATGAAAACTAAATTATATAATCACCTTCAACATGCATGGCTACTACAAAAGTTAGGAATGTAAAACTAAAAATACGCGATGAAAAGGAAAATTTAAAATAATCGGAATATTTTTCAAACATTTATTACATTAATTTTAAAATTGTCATTACAAAATTGCACCGGGAATTTTTTTCGTATGAATATATTTAAATGGTGAAATAATGGATAACGCTTTCCTCCTAAAACATTGATTTAACTTTTTCTACAAAGTAAGATCAAACGATATTTGAAAGTTTTTCAATATACTATTCAAGGAATTATCATTAATATCTTCTTCGAAATAATCATTAAATTTTAAATTTTAATACACAAAATAAATGTAGAATTTATTACGCTATACTATTCATATTTAATGTGAACTTTGTTGAATCCACATTCCAATAGAAATTCAACTTAAAGATCATTCTCATGATAATGGAGAACAAAATTGCCCCTTCTATGATGAAATATAAATAGCATCAAATGAATGTGATTGTTTCATGATACAATTATCCTAAAATATTCAATGGTAGAAAACAAACTAATCATGAATAAAATTTAACAAAATATTCTTTATGCATAATCTAATTTATAGTAATTTTTTAATGAAATCCAAGCAACCTCTCAAAGACGTTTACAAAAAATAAATAATATCAACTAGAGTATATATTATACCTAAAACATTTAATATAAGAGAAGGTTTTGGTGATCACGATTCATCTCTATCAATGAGTTTTCCATTTCCATTTTCTTGCATGATTCTTGATAAAACCATCTTCATGATATCCATTCTAATAAAAATAGCATGAAAGAAATATAGAAAATTTAAAGAGATTCCAAATATAAAATTGAATTGTAAACATCTTAAAAATATGTACAAATTGTTTTAAGCATGATACACGGTTTACAATGGAAAATTATGAAGATCCCCATTTTTGCATAATAATGCCCAATTTCTTGTGTAACAAAACCATAACACTCCTCCCAAAATCATAATGTTCTAATTCGCCCTTTTTACTAAAGAATGAGACCCACTTACCCCTTAAACGCCCACATGGGTGAAATATTTAAAATAACTCATTATATGACACTTTTGCTTCCAAAAAAAGAGAAATTCCAAAACTACATTATATGTGAGCATCATATGTATTTTCATACAAATATTAAACCCCTTTATCAAAAATATTGTTATTTTCTAGTAATTTATTATGGAGTTTTTAAGGAGGGTGTCCTAGACTCCTTATGTATTCAAAAGTAGACATGTTGGTTCCACTATTTTAAGGCCAATCAAAGGCCCACACAAAATCAACCTCTTTTTAATTAGTTTTAATATGAATATGTTTTAAGACATTGTTTGGAGAAATAAAACCCTAGGAGTTTTGGGCTCAATTTTTATATACTTTAGTCATGGAGACATGTGTAAATCATGATGTTTTACAAATCTAATCATTCCCCCCTCTTCCACGTATTCTAACCTTGCCTCCATGCAAGATCGCGACCTTCGATTGTAAAGACCATAATTGAGTGTTAGATGGGGTGGAAATATAATGGTTATTTAACATAGATCCCAACCAAAAAATGTTGCTTGGCACTCTCTTCATCATTATTACACCTCTCCCCCCTCCATCCTCCACCCCCTCCTCTTCGAGATTGCGACCCTCCATTACATTCTCCATGATCTACCACTGCATTCTCATTTTTCCAAGCTCAAGTACAGGCATTTCACTTCTTAGGCATTGGAAGGAAGCATTAGTAGATTAGTTTCATTGTTTTCAAGAAGATCATATGGGTTCAATATTCTAAGACTGGGATGGATTTTTTATTGCCTCATAGCAATTGTAGATGACATTTTTTTTCTATAGAACGAGGAATAATATTCAAGTGTATGAAAGGTGGAGGAGAATTGTTTTCATCCTTCAAATGTTCTTTCAATGTAGATGGGATATGTTTTATGATAATCTGACATGATACGAAAAAAATCATGCATGTGCATGCTATGAAGTAAATCTCCATTTCCTACACTTATAGTGTGCTCAATTTTGAGGAGAGTTTTCCAAACGTTACCCTCCTAATTTTAATCACAATTATTGATCAATTTTGCATGGTACTGGAACACATCTATCATATGTTCAACCAAAGCCATGACGTTTTCTTTACACGTCATGCCAAATACATCAACTACTTTCCTGTTTCCAATGCTTCCTAGTCCATAATGGCACATGTATCATGGTGCACAAAGCTTTTATGTGTTGTTTTGACTTCACTACCACAATAAGCTCCAATTGCCCCTTCTTTAAGAGGCCCTAAAGTACGTGTTATTCTTCACTCGTTTTTTTGCTATTATACTTTTATTACTTTCCCTCTTAAAATTGCTACTACTTCTCTTGTTTCTTCTAAATCCTCTCTTCTATTACTACTATTACTATTTTTTATATTATTGTTGGTACTACTCATACTACTACTAGAAGTGGTGCCACCAATACAAAGTAGGCCGCCATTAGATTTGTTCCTTTGATGGTTGCTATTGTTTGAGATAGTGTACAATGCTCTTACATGGACCTCACTTTTACTGTCTCCCAATCTCCCGTGCTCCTCTCGTTTCTTGTGAAATGTTGGTAGTTTGTATGTGGTAGGGTGAAATTAACAGGGGAAAAAATCTGAAACTCAATAGTTTTATGCCATTCAAATATCATTTTTGTAAAATAATTTCTAGTTTTCATTCTTTCTCATGCAGTTGCCCGTTGGAATGTTGCTTAAAGCACAAAATGCATTGTATGGGACACTTCTCTTCCGCCTCTAAATGCATTGACCCTTTTTTCCCTTGCTCCTCTCCCCCCTTCCCCTATCGTGTTAAAGCCCTAATTTAAATCTTCCCTTTCTTTCCCGTCCTTGTTCCTCTCATTCTAGGACCCATTATCTTAGTTCTCCAATTGGAATCTACTCATCTCTTCTTTCAACTCTTCCATTTCTCATGCCCTCCAAAGGGAAATGGGACAAAGATGAGGGTATTCCCCCTCACTCTAGTTGTGTTGGATGGATTATCAATATTCAATTCTATGGTATTTTGTTCATTGTAGTAAATGAGCGCAAGCATTCGCATATGTTGTTATGTATGTGTATTCCTATTATTTTCCGCTACATTATGTTATGGTGTACTTTGTTGTGATGTCTCATGTTATTTTGTGTTGTGATGCACTATGTTGAGTTGCATTATGACGTAACACGTTATGTTACGCTTTATTGCACTCCAATTCAAGTCCAGCTTGTTAGTAATAGTTTATGAAAGTCTAACTAAAAGCTAATTCTTTAACCATAGCTCATTAAAGTCCAAATTTTGTGCATTGACCACTACTGAATGGCCGTTAATAATACTTTATTACTCAGAAAAACATTGTAACCAATGACAATCTATCAAATTCACCTTATTCATGAGATTTGAAACCCCTCACTTGCTTATGTGGGCATGAAGGCATTCCTCGATGACTGGGAAATTGCATGTATTTTTTGTATAAAAACAATAAAAATTGGAATTGATAATTTAAATATGCTAGACCCTTTTCATTGGAATTTTATAAGTTATAGCTGAGAAATTAGTTTTTTAAGGGAACAAGCTAGGCCACGAGCCTCGTGAAGAGTCTATAAAAGAGCAATAGTCTTAATCCATGTGCATAACATAGGGAAGTAGACTACAATACCTATGGAAAATCAAGTTAAGAAGGTTTAAAAACATCTACATGCCAGATAGAAATTAATGGATTGTAAAGTCTATTTTTTAGGTTGCCAACCATTCCTTAAACGCAAAGAATCTAAGCATGATGTAGAAGAAAAATATTCTAAAATATTTTTCTTTAAAAATTGATTTTTGAGAAATGAGTTCAAAAAACGCTAAGTAATCATTCAATAGAGTAGTATGATGTAACGAATTTGATTGGATCCTTGGCCGACAAGGCCAAAACCGCGATGCTTGAGGGTCTCTGACCCTCAAGCCATCCCGTCTCACCGTTCACAGTTCCAGGTGACCCTGCTCGAGCAACGTGGCTCCTTCGACCGTTCGGCATGACACTGCCTTGGTACACCCCCCCTCCCCCGCTAGGAGTAAGAGCCGCCTCGGCATATCGTGTATTCCTAACGTGGGATTCGAGCCTTGGAGGTCTGATACCAATGTAACGGATTCAACGGGATCCTTGGCCGACTAGGCCAAAACCACGGTGCTTGAGGGTCTCTGACCCTCAAGCCATCTCGTCTCACCGTCCACAGTCCCAGGTGACCTCGCTCGAGCCACGTGGCTCCTTCGACCGGTCGGCCTGGCACTGCCACACTACATAATATAATGATGATTTAATTATTATTGTCATGTAAAGGATGTGTTTGAGGAAATTATCCTTAAGAAAAATGGGAAAATATTTAATGATGTTATAAACATTAAATTAAAAAATCTTTTGAAATCATGTGATTGCTTTTATTTGAAGAATTGATCGACGTATTTACAAAGGATTTTGGTACAATCAGTGTGGGAGTGAAAGGATTTAATAGTTGGTTTCACCTTTTTTCTTGTATGTCTTGAGAGCGAGCTGATAGATAACAGGATCTAATGGATATTGGAGTTGAAAATCTAATGGACTAAAGGTTTTAGAGCTGGTTGGGTGCTGCTTCAAGTGTTTCCTTTTCAACTACAATTGATTCAGTATCCCTCGTGAGGCCTTTTTGGGGTTTGTGCCTTGGCAGCTGATGAGATGTTGTCTTCGTAGGATCGAAGGCATGAAATAGTCCACACTTATGCTGTGACGGAACTACGAGACATCGTAAAAGCATGAACAGAACTGAGGGACGCGCATCTCCACCTGCTGTGGGGGAGAGATAATCCGCATGTTTTCCTCCTTCTGCCGCTGTTACGTACTGGACTAAAGGTGATCCTATGCCGAACCGGAGCGACGGCGTCTGCTGATCGCGACAAGTCCACCGTCGCCTTTCCTGTTCGCAACGCAGCCAGTCGGCAGTGACACCAGCAGCATGGTGCGCGCAGCTGCCACGTGCTCTGTGTGTTCCGCTGCCACTGCCAGCTACAAGTGCCCCTCGTGCGCCAAACCCTAGTGAGTGTGCCGTCCTTCACCTGCTGCTCTGCTGCTGCTGCTGCTGCTGCTGCTGCTGCTGCTGCTACTGCCGATGCTGCCGCTGCTGCTGCCGCTGCTGCTGCCGCTGCTGCTGCTGCTGCTAGTGCTGCTCCTGCTGCTGCTGTTTCTGCTTCGGCAGCTTGTCTTCAACTGCTGCTGCTGTTGCTGCTGCTGCTGCTGCTGCTGCTGCTGCTGTCAGCGCTGGTGCCGCTGCCACCGACGCCGCCACCTTCGCAGCTGTTGCTTCTGCTGCTGCTGTAATTGGCGACGATGTGAAAGATTCTTGCTTGGAGCTTTGGTTTTCTCCCACCCTCCCTTGCTCTCCTGCTGCTGTGCGGCATGTCGGTAACGTGTCCGTGGTGGTCAGTGGGGCAGCGATCCGAAACTCGCAGGTCGAGGATCTGACGCCGTTCAACTGTCCTTTCCATCTGAACTTTTGTGTGGTTTGTCATTTTGGCCCCTGCAGTTGCTCCGTGGCCTGCTGCCGAAAGCACAAGGGTGAGTGAATGGGACTCTTTCCTTCTGCCTCTCATCCCTTTGAACGTCGCTGCCCCTCCCCCTTTCTCCCCCCCCTCCACCCCTTTCACTCTCCTTCTTCAGCCCTCTCTCTAGACCTTCCCAGCCCTGTCCTTCCTTTCCTCTCTCTTCCAACGACCCATCCCCTCTGTTCTCCAGTGTGAATGTGCTTATCTTTTCCCTCAACTCCTCCATCTCCCTTGCCCTCAAAGGGAAGAGTGAGACGGAAGAGGGGCAATTGCCTCTCTCTGCCGGTGGCAGATGGACCGGCTGCGTTCAGTGCTCGGGATGTGGTTGTCATACATGTGCACTGGTATTTACACATGTTGCCGTATGCATTTATTCCTGCGCTGTGTTGTGCTGTGCTGTGCTGTGTTGCGCTGCGCTTTGCTGCGCTTTGCTGCGCTTTCCTGTGCTGTGCTGCGCTGTGCTGCGTTGTGATGTGCTGTGCTGTGCTTTGCTGTGCTGTGCTGTGTTCTGCTGTGCTGTGATGGGATGTGCTGTGCTGTGCTGTCCTGTGCTGTGCTGTCCTGTGCTGTGCTGTGCTGTGCTGTGCTGTGCTGTGGTGTGGTGTGCTGGCATGTGCTGTGCTGTGCTGTGCTGTGCTGTGGTGTGGTGTGCTGGCATGTGCTGTGCTGTGCTGTGCTGTGCTGTGCTGTGTTATGCTGTGTTATGTTGTGTTGTGCTGTGCTGTGCTTCAGAGCAAGCATGCCAACAAACCACTGAACAGTCCAATGCTTCTGCCACTCTCAACGGCGATGCCGCTACGTTTGCTGTAGCAGCAGCAGCGTCAGCAGAGGGTTCTACCGTTCGTGATGCAGGTGAGTGTTGTCACTTTTGCATCTGTCGTTCCAGTCGTCACACACTCACCATCAGCCATCACACACTCACCATCAGCCGTCACACACTCACCATCAGCCGTCACACACTCACCATCAGCCATCACACACTCACCATCAGCAGTTTTGCACGCACCATCAGCAGAGGTTGAACAGTTTGGGTCTGGTTTGGGACAGAGGCGTTAGCTGGAATCGTTTCGCAAGGCTCTTGGTCTCGGTTGGTCTGAGGCAGATCACACGCGTTGCAAGCTGCCTCAGAGATGCGGGCCCTGAGTTGGTTTCGATGAGTGCAGCGCTCACGCTCCGCCAGGCACCACACAAACCACAGCCAACACCAAACAACTCCATTGCACACAACTCACACAGACGCAGAGCCGCCAGCTGCTGCCGCCGCAAGTGCTACCCACTGGCTGACACACGTGTCTGTTGCATCGCATCGCATCGCATCGCACCGCACGTCAACTCACATACTCTCTCGACCGCATTGTCGTGTGCGTGCGCTGTGCCGTTGTCCATAGTGGCACACACGAAGTGAGTGGCGTCAGCCATAGTGAGCAGCACGGGTTGGGGACGCATGCACCAGAGTGAGCCCAGAGCCAGCGCCAGCGCCGACAACCAGCCCTGGAGTGTTGTTCTAAACCCTAAACCCGAAACCCTTGAGTCCCGACTTCATCCCCACTTCAATGCAGAAGAAACCCACTTCTCCCTCACTTGATCGAATGACTTTTCTTTCCTTCACTTCTCCATCGTCCGTTCTCTGGGATCCCTGAAGTAGAACATGTAGGACTCGACGCACTGCCAACTGTCGGGTGTAAAACGGTTTTACTAAAACCCTTCTGTCTTCGTCTCTCTGGAGATTTCTGTTCTTCTCACGGGTTCGTCTTTTCTGCTTACGCTCCACCCTCACGCACGTGTGCAGGCACTGCGGAGAGGGAGGAGCTCGCGGGAGAGGGAACAAGACGCTTTGGTCTTTCCCTGAATTGGCGTGCATGAAGGCCCAGCCGCCCACACGCCAGCCACCCACACACCAGCCGCCCACACGCCAGCCCGCCGCGGTGCCCGACTCTCTGGATTTGCTTCTAGGAACTGGGGGACTTGCCGTATGTGCTGGCACATTAGGGTTCCGGGTTAAGGAGCTCCCCCCCTCACCATCCTTGGCATCAGTGCCGCCTGACTTTCAGCACTGTCAGCGAACAACAAGGCGCAACAAGTCGGCCGCACTTTTCATCCGCTTCCGTGTGGGCGGAGACGGTGTGCTCCACATTGGCACAAGTTGCCGCGTGCCTTCACAGCCTGCCAGTCAGTGAGCCAGGCCCTCATCTGTGTCCTGCTGGGCTGCACCGAGAGAGAAAGAGCGGAAAAGAGTGGAAGTGGACGAGCGGGGCAGTCGTGTGCCCTCCTGATTGTGTGAGGGATGCACACTGACTGGCGCTACACCTGGGAAGGCCGGTGCACACAGACTAAGGCATTGGTGGAGCTGTTGCGATACCACCTGGTCAGGATCAGGTGACCACTACCACGGCATCGCTCTCGACATCACCCAACACATCACCCGCCACATCACTTGACACATCACCGCCACATCAGCATGCCACCACCAATGGCTAGCATCAGCCTGACGGCACGCCATGGCACAGTGTACGAGCCGTGCGATGACTCGTTTGCGCTTGTTGACGCTCTCCACATGCGCGCACACATCATCGCCGATCTCTCTCCTCGCATCTGCGTCGAGATCGGCAGCGGCAGCGGATACGTCATCACTTCCCTCGCCCTCCTCCTCCGCTCCCTCGACATTTCCCCCGTCCTCCTCCTCGCTACGGACATCAACCCTCACGCGGCAGAAACTACGAGGGAAACTCTGCGAGCGCATAGTGCTCTCTCTGATGCAGTGGAAGATGGGAGAAGGTCTGCCGTGCAAGCAGCAGCAGACTCTACCGCTGTCACCATTCCCGCCACTGCTACCTCTACCCCTGCTGCATCCGCTGCTGCAGCTGCTGCCGAAGGAGGCCGACACAGCAGAGCCCCTGCTGTGCCGTTCTGTACAGATGTGGTGCTCACAGACGTTGCGTCTGCGGCGGATCGTCGGCTGGCCGGCTGTGTGGACCTGATCGTGTGCAACCCTCCCTACGTCGTCACACCCGACGAAGAGCTGCTGCCGCCAGCAGCTGCACCAGTAGCCGTGCCTGCTGCTCCAGAAACAGCTGAAAGCCCTGCAGATGCAAGAGCAGCAGCAGCTGCTGCTGCTGCTGTTACTGTTGCCGCGGCGCTGCAGCCCGATGCGCTGCTGTCGCGGGCATGGGCGGGAGGCCACAGGGGCAGGAGAGTGATCGACCGCATACTCCCTCGTGCCGCTTCCCTCCTCTCTCCACGCGGCGTCTTCTTCCTCATCGTGGTGGAGGAGAACGAGCCGAGGGAAATCTGCAGTGTGATGGAGAGCAAGGGTTTTGCGTGGGAGGCGGTGCTGGTGCGCCGCACCGAAGAAGAGAAACTCACAGTACTTCGATTCTGGCGGAAGTGTTGAGATTACTGCCAACGTCACTCATCTCTCTCTCGGGATCTGCTGCTTTCGGTTGTTGGTAACAACCGAAGGCAACGACTTGTTGCTTCGAGCTCTGGGATGATGGAACGGCATCACACTCCTATAGGCTCAATGGCATCGCACTCCTACAGGCTCAATATCATCGCACTCCTACAGGCTCAATATCATCGCACTCCTACAGGCTCAATATCATCGCACTCCTACAGGCTCAATATCATCACACTCCTACAGGCTCAATATCATCGCACTCCTACAGGCTCAATATCATCGCACTCCTACAGGCTCAATATCATCGCACTCCTACAGGCTCAATATCATCGCACTCCTACAGGCTCAATATCATCGCACTCCTCCTACAGGCTCAATATCATCACACTCCTACAGGCTCGTCCACCTGACGCCTTTGGCGAGACTTGCAGCACTATTCGGCATGACGACTATGTTGGGAAACGTGTTGGGGAAGTGTGCGTGCTTCGACTGCTGTATCGGAGCTCCGTTGTGCGGCTGTCATGGCTTTGTTTGTAGGCGCATGGAAGACATGCCTTGCACAGACCAGCGTTGTTTTGCATGTGTGGCGGATTTGTCTCAGAGTCTTCTCTTGCTATCCAAGCTCATGTTTTTTCAATGTAAGGGCGTCTCATCATCGGAACATGATTCCACTCATACCTCATCTTTCTAGCCTCCTCCCTCTTTCCCCCTCCACTCTACTCTCTTGTGCCCTTTGTCTTCGCTGTTTATCAGTGGCCTTCACTTCTTCTCTCTCCCTCCCTCCCTCCCTCCCTCCCTCCCTCCTCTCCCTGCCTCGCTCCCTCCCACCCTCCCTCCCTCCCTCCCTCCCTCCC
>SZWC01029958.1:10079-21760 GCA_023375785.1 Penium margaritaceum | reverse complement strand
ACTTATCATGTCGATCTTCTTCCTTTAAGGGGCACGGAAGTTCAATGATCTCATTAAAATGGACATGTCAAATCTGGAAGTTTTCCACTCGATGTGCGTGACCTTGTCGAAGTTTGTCCACTTGCAAAACATGATGCTCGATTGCCCAACAAGTAACGCAGTACCGGTATACTTGCATCTAAATGTTTGTTTGCAAGTTGGTAACGCGGTACAATACCACGGTAAGATAGAAGGGTACCTTGACAGGTCAGTACCGATACCGTACCGGTACCGTAAAAAGAAACACCGTACCGCGGTACTGGCGATACTTTGGTACAAAATTGTGGTATACTGCGGTACCAGTAATACCGCTATCAGCAAACAGGAATGCTAGGCAGCGGGTTGGGGCAGCAGCGTTGTTGATGCAGCGTGCGGGCTTCCACGCTCGTTGCTTAAGTCTGCTGCCCCCTCCGTCTGCTGCTCTAGAGACTAAGTCTGGAAGCTCTGGGTTTGTTACTCAGAAGTGCGCGCGCTAGTGTTAGCGCCAGAAAGCAGCTGGAAACTGAAAGTAAATGATTAGCAATGAAGAATGAGCAACAATGGGAGACCCCTCCAAGTTCTAACTCCCCCCACTAGTGTAGAACTTGTTACTCAGCTAATCAGCCACTTCGAGAATAATCCTAGACCTATTTTCTGGCAGGCAGGGTTTTCTCGGTGAGCCCTGCCAGACACCCGACAGCCCAAAACCCGAGCGTCGTCCGTTTTGCGTGAAAACTGGACCATACCATAATACCGACGTTGTGAACGCAGTTGTGCGGTCAGAATTGGGTAGAAAAATAGCAGCAAAGAGTTATGGCTGCCCGAACCCAGGTAGTGTCTACGACAGTCAGTGATGCCAAACAGGGCCACACAACAGGAGACATGGACCCTAGGCACAACATGATGCTGCAGACGCAATGCCACAATCAAGCACAGCGCTGGGTGCATGCAGACAGCATCTGCAGTGGCAGTGACCGCCGGCGGCCCGACCGCCGAGGAGGCCTGCCGATGGAGCTGAGCGCATCGCCGGAGGGAGGAGGTTCCAGCGAACGGTGAGTGGGCCTCAGNCGATGTACACAAGCCGGGAGGACACAACAGAGTACAATGAGAGATGCACGAAAACCAACACTCCCCCATGACTCACAGGCGTAGTGCACATGTGCGGGCAGAGACACAGTCAACGACCAGACTCCCCCAGACCACGCAGAACCGCAAGCAGGGACAGAGAGAGCCACTCACGGACGCAAGCCGACCGAACTCACAGCTTTCTTGAACGAGTCGCGCTTCAGTGCCTTGGTCAAGAAGTCAGCCAACTGATGTGCTGTCTCAACCCACACAATGCTGACACTGCCGTCATGCAACAACGAACGCACATAGTGATACTCAACATTGATGGGCTTTGTGCATGTGTGATACACGCCGTCGTTGTCGGCGATGGCCATGGCACTCTCATTGTCACAATGCAACGTGATGGATGCGACAGACAAACGCAACTCGGACAACAGACGATGCAACCACACACTCTCACACGCGCCTGAGCCAAGGGCCACGTACTCAGCCTCAGCAGTGCTACGTACAATGCACCCCTGCTTTCCACTACGCCAGGACACAACTGTGCCGCCGATCAGAAATATCCATCCCGTGCGACTCTTACCGTCTGGGCTGCCGGCCAAGTCACTGTCGGTGTGGCCCACTGCGACGACGGACGGCTGGCGGCGGAACATGAGACCTCGCGGAGGAGTCGAGACGACATAGCGCAGTACTCGGATCGCGGCCTTGAAGTGGAGGTGACGTGGCTCTTGAGAGAACCAGGCCAGGAGGTTGACGGTGAACATGATGTCTGGGCGCGTCGTCGTTGCGAGGAACATCAGTGACCCGATGACCCGCAGATATGTGGTCACTTCAACTGGCTCCCCCACAACACCTGGATCAGGATTCTTCAGCTTCACCTGGCCATCAGGTGACATGGACGAAGATGTGCNGGTCTGCACATAAGCGGCCTGGTGGACGTGTAGGATGCTCTGGGAGCAATCATGCTCGAGCTCCATGCCTAGGAAGACTCGGGCAGACCCGAGATCCTTCATCTGGTAGGCGGCGTGCAGCAAGTCCTTGACACGCTGGATGGCAGCCGTGTCTGGCGACGCAATGAGGAGATCGTCGACGTAGACCACAACTGCGGCGAAGGTCTGACCTCGTGGACTGACAAACAGTGTGGGGTCAGCGGTGCTGCGTTGGAGACCGCCACGGAGAGCGTGCTGCTGATCTTTTGGTTCCAGCACCGAGGCCACTGCTTCAGGCCATAGAGGGCCTTTTGTAGCCTCCAAACTCTCCCAGTGCCGTCGTCGAAGCCTGAGGGCTGCACCATGTAGAGCTCCTCACCCTCCAGTGAGCCGTGGAGGAATGCGTTGCTCACGTCCATCTGATGCAGCTCCCACCCATGCTGGGCAACTAGGCTGAAGAGTGCCTGACTGGGGCAAAGATCTGGTCGTAATCAACCCCAGGGACTTGGGCAAACCCCTTGGCTGTGAGGCGGGCCTTGTACTTGTCCAAGGACCCGTCAGGCTTCCACTTGCGCCGAAAGACCCACTTGGCACCAATGGCCTTCCGACCCGGAGGGAGGTCGACGAGGTCATGCACGTGGTGCTGTTGGATGGCAGCGAGCTCGTCGGCGCAGGCAACATCCCAATGTGTGGCCTCAGGAGAGGCTCGAGCCTCGCATAGGGTGGCTGGGTCCTCCGGGTGTGCTATGGAGCAGACTGAGAGAGCGTGTGCATCACGAGCTCCAAGTGGGATGCATGCGAGTACAGCCACGACAGCATGCCGATGCTCATGGTGAAGCATGACGTAGCCCAGTGCGGAGCCTGGGTGAAGGTCTCCAATGATCACAGATGTGGTCAGGCCGAGAGCCTTGGTGCCAGGATCCCCACTCACGACCGTGGGAGTGGAGGAGACACATGGGGCCACAGAGGGTCGAGGCGCCGCGGGACGCGGTGCGACCGTCTTTGCGCTTAGTGTCGGCCTGGGTCGGAGGCTGCTGCCTGGGCCACGTGTGTAGCGCGGTAGGGCAGGAGATGGCACTAAGTCCGACGGGCCAACGGAGGCGACTGGGGCTGCTTGTCGGGAGGGGCCAGCGGACGCGACAGGCGCTGCTAGCCTGGAGGGGCCAGCGGACGCGACTGGGACTGCTAGCCCGGAGGGGCCAGTGGACGCGACTCGGGTTGCCGGTCCGGAGGGGCCAGCGGACGTGACAGGCGTTGCTGGCCCGGAGGGGCCAGCGGACGCGACTGGGACTGCTAGCCCGGAGGGGCCAGTGGACGCGACTCGGGTTGCCGGTCCGGAGGGGCCAGCGGACGTGACAGGCGTTGCTGGCCCGGAGGGGCCAGCGGACGCGACTGGGGCTGCCGGTCCGGAGGGACCAGTGGACGCGACAGGCGTAGCTCGCCCGGAGGGGCCAGCAGACGCGATTGGGACTGCTGGCCCGGAGGGGCTAGCGGACGCGGCAGGCGCTGCTCGCCCAGAGGAGGCAACGGATGCGACTGGGGTAGCTGACTCGGAGGGGCCAGCGGACGCGACTGGGACTGCTGGCTCGGAGGGGCCAGCGGACGCGACGGGGACTGCTGGCCTGGAGGGGCTAGCGGGCGCGACTGGGGCTGCTGGCCCGAGGGGGCCAGAGGACGGGACAGGGCCTACTGACTCAGAGGGACTGAGTGATGTGTCACTCGGAAGTGACAGAACGGAGGACGGACTCACCACACCCCTCGCGACGGGAGGGACACGGACGAGCCGGAGCAGATGAGGTCTCGAGGAAATAGGTCCTCGAAGAAGAGAGCATCGCGGGACTCGGCGATGCAGTGCCGGGAAGGGTTCCCGAAGCGCCAGGCCTTGGACTGACGAGAGACACCGAGGAAGGTGGAGGGACGTCCGCGGGGGGCAAGCTTGCTGCCTTGCCGCGAGACATGGAGCCTGACAATGGCCACGTAGCCCCAGACGCGAGCCGGGCGGAGGTCAGCGCGCTGACCGCACCAATGCTGATACGGCGTAGACTGGCGAGGAAGGGGACCGTGGGGAACCCTGTTCCAAACCCATGTCATGTAGGCCATAGCTTCAAAGTAGAAGCCATCGGAGAGCCCAGAATCAACTCGCATGGTACGGACGGCGTCGGCCATGGTACAGTTCCACCGCTCGGAGACGCCGTTCTGGGCGGGCGTGTAAGGCGCGGATGTCTCGTGGTGGATACCGCGAGAGGCGAGAAAAATGGTGGTCTCACCCATGTACTCACCACCGCGTTCGGAGCGAAAGCAGCGAAGAGGCCGACCACACTCGCACTCCGCCAGAACAAGCCAGTCCTGAATGGTGCGGGCGACATCGCTCTTCTGCCGAAGGCAGAAGATCCAGCGGCAGCGAGAGTAGTCATCCGTGAGGGTGAGGACATAGCGACCATGCTCGCCGACGGACTCGGTGGGGAGAGGGTCCATGACGTCGGAATGGACCAAGTCAAGAGGGGCGGACGCATGGGAGGAGGACAGAGGATAGGTGGACCGGTACATCTTGCCTTGAGCGCAATCAATGCACTCTGTGGGGCATGGGAGAGGGAAAGTCTCCGGGTCAAGACCCTTGGCCGGCTGAGTGCGGAGCATGCTATCTACGGCAACAGAGTGGACGTGGCAAAGGCGGCGGTGCAAGAGGCGGGTGTGCAGCGGAGAGAGCATGCTGGTGACAAACACATGGCCAGTGGCGGCCGACGGGGAAGGGACAAAAGGGGAGGAGGACAGACGAGGAACATGCCACAGGTTGCCACGGGCGGTAGCGTGCAGGATGACAAGACCGGACGGACGCAACAACACAGTGCCAACACCACGCGAGTGCACAACTTCCATGCTCATGCGGTCAAGGGCAGTCACGGATAGGAGGCTGAGCTCAAGACCGGGGACGAAGAGGACATCGATCATAAAAACATCACCAGCAGGACCACGGAAACGAAGGACGCCGACGCCGCGGACATGCAGCACCTGTCCGGAGCTCGTCCGGACACCGGAGACATCGCCAACAGGACCGAGCATACTAAAGGCCTCGCGAGAGGCCGTCATGTGATGTGTGGCACCGGAGTCGATGATCGAGGTCTCAGCAAGGTCCTGGACCAGAGTCGCCAGATCGCTAACGGTTACATGGCAGCAAACAAGAGACGCGGACACGGTGGAAGGGGGCGCGAACCGAGATTGCCAATCATCTAGCCACGCGACGTCGTCAGAGAAGGGGGTAGAGGAGACCACCGAGGGCGACGGGTCAGATGAGGAAGCAGGGCACGACCGCAGCTCAGTCTCGGTCAGGCAAGGTAGGGCAGGGGAGCAGGAGGTGATGCAACTCACACTTCCTTGGGAGGGAGGGCGAGGCAGGCCGAGCTGGAGCGCGATGAACTGCTCTAGCTGACGCTCACGGGATGACGGCCCGGGAGTGTAGACCGAGTGGGGGGTGACGGCACCGGAGCCCGGGTAGGAGGATGACTGCGCCGGGGAAAGGAAACGGAGGCGCCAACGGCTGCGGATGGTGCTGTTGCGGAGCTGGCATCTGCGGGACTGGTGAAGCTGCCGGAGTGGTGGAACTGCTAGACGGGGCCGAGGCGTCAGGACCGGCGACAGCGGCAACGGCAGAGGCGAGACTGCGCTCCCGCTGGCGATGCATGGTTGCGATGACGCGCACCTCGTCTGTTGGCAGAGGGCACGTGTACCATCCATGCCCGGGCTGGCCACAGTTGTGGCAGACCGAGCCACCACTGCTGGACCCGGTTGATGGCTGCTGCTGCTGCTACTGTTGCTGACCCTTGCCCTTCTTGCTCCGACGCTTCTTCTTCCCCGGCGACGAGGAGCTGGCGGAGGTAGCTACGATTGGGGAGGCGACGGCCACGGCGGCGACGGCCACGGCGGCGACGGCAGGGGAGGTGAGGGCCTCCGTGCGCTGGAGATGGGACTCCAGACGAGCTTCCTCGATCCGGAGGAAGAGCTCGTACGTCCAAGGCATGAGGGTGCCCTGGGCTGCCATGGTGGAGAGGACGTCTTGGGGATAGTGAACGAAGACGTCCGCGTACGCAGCGGTGGCACCGTGCTTGATGGTGAGGAGCGCGGCCAGCGGAGGTGGGGCAGAGGTGCCGAGGCGACGAAGGATGTCCTCCGCCCGCTGCCAGTAGGCGGTGACCGCCTCGGTCTCCCCCATGTGCAGGGAGTTGAACTCCTGAAGCAGACGGCTGGTCTCAGCATCGCTGGACAGGCGATGAGGACGAGTGAGGATGTGCCACGCAGCTGCAGGGTCCGGGGTGGCGCCAGCGGTGAAGTCGCCGAGGAAAGGCTCCAGGGCCAGGCGGGAAGCCGGAGGGGCGACTGGCACTAGGGCACGTACGGCGCGACTAGCGTCATACAACTGGTCGGCCTTGGTGGGGTCATAAGGAAGGGTGTAGTATGCCCACAGACCCTCACCCTACGCCCAGACCCGGAAGCTGAGCTCCCTGCTACGGAACTGCTTGCCGGCCTGAAGTGGCGGGGGCGGCGTCTCAAAGTCCTTCTGCCTGCGGCCGGCGCCCTGAGTGGGGCCAAGGATGGAGGTCACCGTATGCCGCTGGTGCTGAGTCTGCTGCTGCGCCAGGTACTGCGTAACATCGGACACGGTAGGGCTGGCGTGCCCGGGAGGGATGAATGGTGGCAGTAGGCTGGTTGCAGACTGGGAGGCCAATGGCTGCAACGTTGCAAGCTGCTGCGTCAAGGCGGCAAGCTATTGCTGAAGAGCAGCCAAGGGGTCAGGGTTGCCGTCGACGATGTCAGGACTGCTGTTGCTGCTGCTGCTACTTCTGCTGCTGCTGCTGCTGCTGCTGTTGCAGCTGCAGTTGCTGCATAAAAGGGGGGCTAGGGGTCCCCCCCCAACAGAGGAGGACCCCTCTTCAGAGGGGCTGTTAGTCATGGTGGTTAAAGGTGCCTCTCTTCCCCCTTTTTTTTCCTTTTGTTGTGTGCTGCTGATGTCAGTAGTGACGTCAGCCAAGGATGGCTGACGTCAGCAGAGGCTACTGCGGTGGGTGCAGTGCTACTGCTTTCTCCCCTTTTTGCTTTGTTTTGTTTTTTTGTTGATGACGTGAGTAGTGACGTCAGTAGTGACGTCAGCGGACGGCCGTTGACATCAGCAACGGTTGATGTAGCTGCTGCTGTGGGGCTGCAGCCGCTGTTACTAGTATTGCTGCTGCTGCTACTATTGCTGCTGTTGCTGATGTTGTTGTTGTTGTTGTTGTTGTTGTTGTTGTTGTTGCTGCTGCTGCTGCCGCCGCTGCTGCTGCTGCTGCTTTTGTTGCTGTTGTGGCTGCGGTTGTGGCTGCTGCTGCTGCTGCGGCTGCTGCTGCTGCTGCGATTGCGGCTGCTACTTCGTCTTCTGCTGCGGGTGTTGCTTCTACGGCTGCGGCTGTGGGGGATTCCTTTGTTTTTTTCTCTTTTCTTCTTGCTCGTCGCTGCGAGCTCGCTGCTCGTTGCGAGCGACGAGCTGCAGCAGCAAGCTCTTTGCTTGCTGCTCACTGCTCGTTTCTCGCTGCAAGCAGCGAGCTCACTGCCAGCAGCGAGCAGCGGGCTGCGGGCAGCTGCGGCTGCTGCTACTGCGGCTGTCGCTGCAGTTGCTGCTGCTGCTGCTGTTGCCGTCGGCTGCTGCTGCTGTCGGCTGCTGCTCGCTGCTGCTGCTACTGCTGCTGGCTGCTGCTACTGCGGGCTGCTGCTGCTGCGAGCTGCAGCGAGCTGCTGTTGCTGCATGCTGCTACTGTGTACTACTTTTGATGGGCGCTGCTGCCACTGCTCGCTGCGGTGGCAATCTGCTTCTGTTGCTGATGCTGGCTGCTGCTATCAGTCACACCTGGAGGACATCGTCGCGTGCGTCATCGCCAGCAAGAGCCTGACGTGGCCGGCCACTCACCTCCTCGCGTCAAGCGTGGGGGTCAGTGCTGCCGGAAAAAATCCGGCAGCATTTCCCCTGGCCCAATGGCCGTGGGAAAAATTCAGATGCCGCCACCAGGCGGGTCAATGCTGCAAGAAAAAATCGGGCAGCATTTCCCCTGCAGTAGCGCGTATGGGGGTCCGCCAGCGTTGTCTGGCACCTGTACGTCAGTCTTCTGCTGCTGCTGCTATGCTCTGGCTCTGATACCAAAACAGGAATGCTAGGCAGCAGGTTTGGGCAGCAGCGGTGTTGATGTAGCGTGCGGGCTTCCACGCTCGTTGCTTAAGTCTGCTGTCCCCTCAGTCTGCTGCTCTAGAGACTAAGTCTGGAAGCTCTGGGTTTGTTACTCAGAAGTGCGCGTGCCAGTGTTGGCGCCAGAAAGCAGCTGGAAAGTGAAAGTAACTGATTAGCAATGAAGAATGAGCAACAATGGGAGACCCCTTCAAGTTCTAGCTCCCCCCCACTAGTGCAGAACTTGTTACTCAGCTAACCAGCCAATCAGAAAAGAGTCCTAGACCTATTTTCTGGCAGGCAGGGTTTTCTCGGTGAGCCCTGCCAGACGCCCGACAGCCCAAAACCCGGGCGTCGTCCGTTTTGCCTGAAAACTGGACCATACCATAATACCAACACAGCGAACGCAGTGTCGGTATTATGGTATGGTCCGTCGTGCAGTCAGAATCAACTAGAAAAATAGCAGCAAAGAGTTATGGCTGCCTGAACCCAGGCAGTGTCTACGACAGTCAGTGATGCCAAATAGGGCCACACAGCAGGAGACATGGACCCTAGGCATAGCATGATGCTGCAGACGTAATGCCACAATCAAGCACAACACTGGGTGCATGCAGACAGCATATGCAGTGGCAGTGACCGCCGGCGGCCCGACCACCGAGGAGGCCTGCCGATGGAGCTGAGTGCATCGCCGGAGGGAGGAGGCTCCAGCGAACAGTGAGTGGGCCTCAGCGCGCGTCGGCTCCACCGAGCGACCCTCCAGCAGCGTCGAGTCTTGCCGTCAGTCATCTGTACGCCGATGTACACAAGTCGGGAGGACACACCAGAGTACAATGAGAGATGCACGAAAACCAACATCAGCCCTTGTTGCTAAGTCAACACTGCTAACTGATTTGTGTACTTTGCTTATGACCTCTCGGGTGACGTCCATTGCCTGGCAGACTCTTGATGAGGCAGAGGGTAAGGAAGACTGGGGGAGCACTTGCGAGTGCGGCAGCTACCGAGTGTTTGTTTTTGTGCACTTCTCATTGTACCCTCCTGTCCTCCTGGCTTGTGCACATCGGCGTACAGATGAATGACGGGGAGACGGGAAGTTGCTGGAGCGTCATCCGGTGGAGCCGACGCACGCTGAGGACTGCACGCATTTTGCAAGAGCCTCTTCCCTGATATGCATGACGTGCTCAGCTCCATCGGCGGGCCTCCTCTGCAGTCACCCTGTTGGCGGTCACTACCTCAACAGACACTACCTACGTGCGTCCTGTGCTAGATCTAGCTGCACGGTGGCACTTGTAGCATCAGCCTCTGCGTAGGGTCTAAGTGTCACATTTTTCGGGCTTTGTTATGGCCGGGGTCGTTCTAGCCTAGAAGCTGCCTAGGTTTGGGCAGTCATAACTCCTTGTTACTATTTTTCTGAATGATTCTGACTGCACGACTGCGTTCGCAGAGTGTGCATTTAGGTATGGTCCAGTTTTCAGAAGAAACGGACGACGCCCGGGTTTGGGGCTGTTGGTTATTGGCTGTGTGGCAGGGCTCACTAAGAAAACTCAGCCTGCCAGGAATACAGAGGAATCTCCTGATTGGTTGGTAACCTGAGAAATAAGGTGCGAAGAGCTGAACTAGGCCTAGATCTGTGAGGGGTCTCTCAGTTGTTCTCATTCTCAGTTGCTAATCCATTAATTCTCGGTTCTGTCTGCCTTTCTGGCACTAACTCCTCAGCGCTCAGTTTTCCTCTCACAAGTCTGAGAGCAACAAGTGGGGTCAGCAGTGCAAAGCAACGTGTGTGGGGCCATGCCTACTCCAAGCACGTTGCAGCCCCAACAAGCCGCTCCAAGATAGTTTCTAGCTTGGTATCAGAGCCAGAGCGCAGCAGAAGCCTCAGGTCTGAGCAGTAACAAGGCGCATAGATCCCAGTCAACGTCGGCGGTCCCAGAAACTCGCCCGTGCAGGGAAAACTCTGTCAGATTTTTCCTGGCAGAGTTGACCCGCCGGGTGGCGTCGTCAAAACGCTCCCGACGCGAGGGAAATGCTGCTGAATTTTTTTCGGTAGCACTGACCCTACGACGGCGGTAGTGTTGGCGGACTCGTGGCCAGCAAGGCGACGGGCGATGCCGTGATTGCACCGACGCACATGGCGACGGCGCCAGACAAGGGAAGTCCCTTGTCTTCCCCTTCCCTCCCTCCTCCCTAGGCTGCTGCTGCCGCTGTATCAACACCTAGCACCACAGCAGCTACGGCAGCAGAAGCACCGCAGCTGTAGTAGCCGTAGCAGCAGTAATGTAGGTACAGCTAAAGCAGGAGCTACGCTTATAGTAGAGCCCTAGCCGCAAGAGCAGCAGTTGCTACCGTAGCAGTAGCCATGACAGCAGTCGCAGCACAATTGCAGTCGTAGCAGCGGAGCATCGCAGGAGCTGTGACAGTAGCCGCAAGAGCAGCAATGGCGCATCAGCAGTTGTAGTAGTAGCAGCAGCGCAACAGCTGCAACAGCGGCCGCAACAGCAACGGCTGTAGTACCCGCCGTTATAGTAGTAGAAGCAGTAGCCGAAGCAGCGGCAGCGTCGCAGCAGTCGCAGGAGCAGCAGCAGCGTAGCAACTGCAACGACAGCAGCAGCCGTGGCAACGCAGCGACAATGGTTGCAGAAGCAGTAGCAGAAGCGCAGCGGCCACAACGACAACGACGACCCGCTGCTTAAGTCAGTAACAGTGAGCCGGTGCTGACATCAGCCGAGATCGGCTGACGTCACTACTGACGTCCCTACTGATGTCATTGCTGACGTCAGCAGCCAACACAAAAAAAACCAAACTGAGCACCATGCCTGAAAGCCCCAGTGGAAAGGGATCCATGCTGCCTTTTCAAAGTCGAAGTCGACGTGGAGTCGCCAAGTCGACACCAAGTCGACTTGGCATGATTCTCCAAGTCGACTTTGCCTGTCCAAGTCGGGGTTTCAAACAGGGAAAACAAGGCTAAGTTCAAGGCTAACTTTCCTCCACATCCCTGTTCATCAATTTTACTTTGCACCATTTTGTTCTAAAACCTTGTTTGCTGCATTTGTAGTGGCCAATCATGAGAAGACATATGCATGACCATTCAATTCCACACTACTGAGCTCAATGGGAAAGGTTTACTGATCTGTGCTCAACTAGTGTGAACTTCTCTATAAGATTAAGCAAGTCAATGGNAAGAAAGCACAAGTACATGAATGCAAGTTAACGTCCCTTGCGGATCCTCTTGGGGCGTTCTGTGCTCTTTGCACCTACAGCCGCAGCACTAGCTGCTGCTGAACCTCTGATGCAAGCTTCAGCTGTATTGGCAGTTGCTGAACCCATTGCTCCTGCAGCTGTGCTTCTTCCAGGTGCAGAACCTGCTGCTGTAGATGACCCTGCTGCTGCACCAGTCCCAGTCAGTCCTGATGTTGCATTTGCCCCTACTATGCCAGTTGTTGCCTCAACATCCTTCCTCTTGCGAACTCCTTTCCTCAAAGTCT
>SZWC01029957.1:1889-21301 GCA_023375785.1 Penium margaritaceum | reverse complement strand
CCCCCCCCCCCCCCCCCCCTGGTCAAGTGGAAAGTGTATGGGGGGAGTGTATGAGGGGGTGATCAAAACATTGTATGACGATAACATACAAAACCACACTTGTGTACAAGGAGGAGAAGCTTAACAAAAGCGGTAGGTAATCATGTACACAAATACATTATTTCAATGTAACTTGACTTGTTTGGTTATACACTCCTTCATTCACTCACCTCATGCACTATTGTCTTTTGGATCTCTCCCCGCCTTCCTCCCCCATCAAGTGGATAGTGTATGAGGGAAGTGTACAAGGGAGTGAACAGATTTTTGTATGCTAGCGACACACAAAAGTACACTTATGTACAAGGAGGAGAAACTTCATAGAGGTCATATAAGATCATGTACAAAAATGTTTTACTTCAACGTAAGGTCACTTGTTGAGTGATACACTCCTTATTACACTTGCATCATACAATCATACCATGTGGACCCCCCTCGNCCCCCCCCCCCCCCCCCCCCCCCCCCCCCTCCGTCAAGTGGAAAGTGTATGAGGGGATTGTATAAGAGAGTGAACAAAATATGGTATGACAATGACATACAAAAATACACCTGTGTACAAGGAGGAGACCTTTCATGGAAGTTTTATGGGATAATGTACACAAATGGATTATCTCAACGTAGCATCACTTGTTGAGTGAAACACTCTTTCATACACTTACATCATAGACTTTTGCCCTTTGGATCCCCCACCCCTCCCCCTCCCCCGTCAAGTGCAAAGTGTATGAGGGGATTTTAGGAGGGGGTGAACAACATTTGGTATGACAGTGACATGCACAAGTACACTTGTGTACAAGGAGTATAAACGTCATAGAAGTGATAGATTATTGTGTACAGAAATGTATTATTAGTGCGTGACGACGCTTGTTAAGTGATACACTCCCTCATACACTTGTCTCATACACTTCTGTCATTTGGACACCCCTCCTCCGACTCCATCCTCTCCCCCTCCCCCCCCTCCCAAGTGAAAAGTGTATGAGGGGATTGTACGAGGGACTGAACAGAATTTTGTATGATGGCGCCATACAAAAGTACACTTGTGAACAAGGAGGAGAAACTTCATAGAAGTGAGAGATTATCGTGTACACAAATGTATTTTTACAGCGTGACAACACTTGTTAAGTGATATACTCCTTCATACAATTGTCTCATATACTTCTGTCATTTGGACCCCCCTCCTCCGACTCCACCCTCTCCCCCTTGCCTCCCCTCCCAAGTGGCAAGTGTATGAGGGGATTGTATGAGGGAGTGAACAAAGTTTTGTAAGATGGCGCAATACAAAGGTACACTTGTGTACAAGGAGGAGGAACTTCATAGAAGTGATAAATTATTGTGTACACAAATGTTTTATTACAGCGTAACGATACTTGTTAAATGATACATTCCTTCATACACTTGTCTCATACACTTCTGTCATTTGGACCCTCCTCCTCTGACTCCATCCTCTCCCCCTCCCCCCCCCCCCTCCCAAGTGGAAAGTGTACGAGGGGATTGTATGTGGGAGTGAATGGAATTTTGTATGATGGCTCCATACAAGAGTACACTTGTGAACAAGGAGAAACTTCATAGAAGTGATAGATTATCGTGTACACAAATGTATTATTACACCGTAACGACACTTGTTAAGTGATACACTCCTTCATACACTTGTCTCATACACTTCTGTCATTTGGACCCCCCTCCTCCGACTCCACCCTCTCCCCCTCCCCCCCATCCCAAGTGGAAAGTGTATGAGGGGATTGTATCAGGGAGTGAACAGAATTTTGTATGATGGCGCCATACAAAAGTACACTTGTGAACAAGGAGGAGAAACTTCATAGAAGTGATAGCTTATTGTGTACACAAATGTATTATTACATGGTGACAACACTCGTTAAGTGATACACTCCTTCATACACTTGTCTCATACACTTCTGTCATTTGGACCCCCCTCCTCTGACTCCACCCTCTCCCCCTTCCCTCCCCTCCCAAGTGGCAAGTGTATGAGGGGATTGTATGAGGGAGTGAACAGAATTTTGTATAATGGCGCCATACAAAAGTAAACTTGTGTACAAGGAGGAGAAACTTCATATAAGTGATAAATTATTGTGTACACAAATGTACTATTACAGCGAAACGATACTTGTTAAGTGATATAGTCCTTCATACACTTGTCCCATACACTTCTGTCATTTGGACCCCCCTCCTCCGACTCCATCCTCTCCCCCTCCCCACCCTCCCAAGTGGAAAGTGCATGAGGGGATTGTATGTGGGAGTAAATAGACTTGTGTATGATGGCGCCATACAAAAATACACTTGTGAACAAGGAGGAGAAACTTCATAGAAGTGATAGATTATTGTGTACACAAATGTATTATTACATCGTAACATCACTTGTTAAGTGATACACTCCTTCATACACTTGTCTCATACACTTCTGTCATTTAGACCCCCCTCCTCCGACTCCACCCTCTCCCCCTCCCCCCCTCCCAAGTGGAAAGTGTATGAGGGGATTGTATGAGGGAGTGAACAGAATTATGTATGATGGCGTCATACAACAGTACACTTGTGAACAAGGAGAAACTTCATAGAAGTGATAGATTATCGTGTACACAAATGTATTATTACACCGTAACGACACTTGTTAAGTGATACACTCCTTCATACACTTGTCTCATACACTTCTGTCATTTAGACCCCCCTCCTCCGACTCCACCCTCTCCCCCTCCCCCCCTCCCAAGTGGAAAGTGTATGAGGGGATTGTATGAGGGAGTGAACAGAATTATGTATGATGGCGCCATACAGAAGTACACTTGTGTACAAGGAGGAGAAACATCATACAAGCTATACGAGATCATGTACACAAGTGTATCATTCCAACGTAATGTTACTTGTTCAGTTGTGCACTCCTTCATAGCCTTGTCTCGTACAATTTTGCCGTTTGGACCCCCCCTCCACCCCCCTCCCCCGTCAAGTGGAAAGTGTATGAGAGGAGTACATGTGGGAGTTAACATAACTTGGTATGATAGTGATGTACAAAATGTGGACTTGTATACAAGAGGAGAAATTTCATGGAAGTGATGGATTACCATGTGTGAAAATACTATACCATACCATACCATACCATTTCAACGTGATATCACTGGGTTAGTGATACACTCCTTCACACACTTGTCTCATACACATTTGTCCTTTGGACCCCCCCCCCCATTGTCTCCTCCCTCCTAGGCCAGTTGAAAGTTTATGAGGGGAGTGTTAAAGGGAGTGCATAGAAGTTAAACTGACAATGAAATACAAAAGTACACTTGTGTACAAGAAGGAGAAACTTTGTAGGAGTGACAGGACATAATGTACACAACCGGGATTCTTTGAAGAGCTCTTTACGCGTAAAAAGTTACACGGAAGATTCTTCATTATGTGACTTTGTCCTCAAGTGAGACTAGGAACATTCTATGAAAGTTGCCAAATGCATGGGTGAGTACAAGGAAGGTACTTGGAATCTACGTGTAAAGAAAAATACATGGTGTACACAGATATAGTAGTGCATGAATATGGGGTGATTGGGACTAAATGGAAACATACCCTGCGAGTGGGAGATTTCCATTCAAAGTCGTGTACAATAAGCTGCCAATTAGTCCTATCATTCTACAGAGCTCCAGCCAATGATACACAACAACATGACATCTAAAACTTACGGGGCGAGACCCAACAGATGTTTTCAAAGACCCATGTACTGATAAATCATGCAGCTATGGGTCATCATACAGAAGTCTGATTCCACGTTGGTACCCACGTCCTACTCAACAGCGCAAACATGAACTCATGAGGAAATGAATGCGTGGCTTGTAGATCTGAGTGGTTGGGGCCTTCTCATATGAAAGGAATGTGCTCACATGTTGTACCCAAAACTTTTCCTCTGGATAACCATGCCATCACAGGGGTTTAATGTAGTTTGACCGTCGCAGCTGCGACACCGCAGACCACCAGGATAGGACATCAATGTGGCATTTTGTCCAATTTGCACCAAAGAAGAGGCAGAATTTCCAGGTTGTGGTCCTCATTGGAAAGGGGGAGGATGGGGTAGAGAAAAGAAATTTGGTACCCACTTCAAGACTCACGTGCACCAACATGTAGCTGAATTTTGCCACTCATATCTGGCCACAACACCCTACTGCGACATGATTTTGTTTTTTTTTTAATGTAATGGACAACGAATTCTTTTTTTACCTCTAGGTTTGAAATCATTTCTTGTATCAAATTTGGTTCAATAGTTTTCAAAGTGGGCATGGTTGTAGTTTTGTGAGAAGGCATTGTCTATGTGTGCAGTCTGGTGTTTTGAACCTATCCATTGGCTCAAATCTGGGTGTTCTGTGAATTCATTACGAATGTGTCAGCATGTGTTTCCGGATGCGGGGGACGGGGGATTTGGAGATAGGAGAGAAGTATAAACATGCGAGAAAGGAATGTCTATGCTCTGGAGAATATAAGATTACAATATTCAGCTACAACATCCTCAACTTCAAATCCCTACATGTCAGCATCAGACGTGAAGCTGAAGAGGTTAGCGCCTGCCAAGCGCTGGAAGTGGACGCCATGGCACTTGTCCCACCCGTCCTGGTGCCATGCGTTCTAGACGATGGTCGGGCTCTTGCGCAGGTGGGCCCACCCTAAAAGCACCCACCTGACTGCTGCATCCTTGATCAATTGCATGCCTAGATTCACAGTCTCGGAATCCCTGAGCATGTCACCTAGCCATGCCGAGTACCCCTTGCTCACTTCTCCCTTGAATGGTTTCTGGAGGCCGATGTCCGCCGGCTGCAGCTTCGATGTGCAGCCGGCCAGGATGTAGAGGATCTTCATCCAAGGGAGGCGGATGCGGACCCACTTGCAGAATTCCTTGGATGCCTGAGGGCACCATGCGTCGAGAACGAGAAGTATCTTGTTGGACGTGTGGTCCAGCCCATGCTCTGCGCACATCCGGATGACGTACGGTATGAGCACCATGCAAAACCACGCTTGGTGGTCTCGACCGTCGCCCAGTGGTTTGCTGTGCACGTGAAGTGTCATTACACACCCTTTGTGGCCTTGTCAGCATGCGACCAACAGGGTGACATGCGTTGGTCTTGCCGGTCCAGATCACCTAGAATGGCAAGACCTTGCCATGCATGCCACTAGCGACAAGGACAGTCACTTGTCGCTTGTCTTCTTTCCCGCGGACCTTGACCTCCTCGCTGCCCTTGGGTGCATACATGTACTGCAGCGTGGGCACAAGATGCACTCCCGTGTGGTCTGCGTTGACGATGAGGTAGGAAGGAATTTGGTAGAGCCCGATGTAGAAGGCAGCGCACAGATGCATGGAGAGTGTGCGGAGCTCCCAGTCCACAGGCAGCTTCTGCAAAGCTGTGGTCCTGCAGCACCATGACCACTGCAGTTCATCGCTCACAAGCTTCTTTCACCAGCTGCGCGAGAAAATCTCAGACGTCTGCTTCTCGCCAAGCTCCTCAACCCCACGATCTGTCATGATGGCATGCACCATGTCCTTGATGGTCGCGGAGCAAAGCAGCGCGCCCTTCTCCCGCATGCCCTCCAGTGCACGTAGGACTTCTCCCTTGAGCGCCGGATGGTCGTGGAAGTAGGAGTTCCTTCCACGACTTCCTTGCACCCACGGGGTTGTCTGCGCAGCAACCTCTTTCGGCTTGTCACCACCCGGCACAAGCACACCACCGTAGTGCAACTTGAGCTTTGTCATGTACGGCTCGTACCAGCCTTTGACAGTGTTGTACGCCAGCCTGTCATAGACCGAGCCGCTGTTGGGGGTCTGGTGCACACAACGCAGATGGGCGATGGCACCATGGATGGAGCAATCGTGACGTTGCACCGCTGCGTGGATGGTGGGGACATGGCCGAGTCCAAACCAGTCCATGTAAGATCCACCTTTGGCGGTGCTGGATGTCGTTGAGGTTGATGATGATGCGAGGGATCCAATGAGGGTGAGGAGTGGAGATGCCGTTGAGTCTGCTTCTGCTTTTTCTGTGTCACCTTTTTCTTCCTCTTTCTCTAGTTCCTTGAGGAGCGCAACCACAATCTTCTTTCTTGCCTCGACTGTTGCATGCCGGTCATCCGCAGAAACCACCGTAACCACGGCGGCGTCGATGTGGTCCAGGAGGGCCGCGTGCACGTCCTCGGCCTCATCTTTGGTGGCACGGACATGCTCAACGTTCCAGATGGGGTCTTTCTCTTCGTCGTCAGAGAGGAAAACACGGGCTCTCTTGCTAGGGAGCCTCTCGTGGATGGACGTGTCAGCGGACACGTGCTCCATTGACTTCTTGCTGGCGACGGGAACTGTGGCAACGGATGGTGTCACGGACGGTGGAAGCACCACAGTCTTATGCAGACGGCCTGGACCACGCCGTGCTTTGGCAACAGGATTCAGGCTGGTGAGTGCACGTGGGACGTTCTCCTGATGCTTATTGTGGGAGATTCGTGAGAGTAAATTGGTGAGGAGCAACATGGTGGCTTGAGGTCAAGTGAACTGCTCGACTGTTGCATGGAGTACAACTTGCAACGAGTGGGTTATGTCGAATCACCAGCGGCTCGACCGACAACAAACCACTATTGATCGCGCTAATGATTGCTTTTGTGCATGTCAACATACCTGCTTTGGGAGCGCACATGTTTGAATGACAAGATTTCAAATATCCGCCACATCGAACGAGCAAAGTGAGAGCGCACACTAGAAAATTACTCCCCAGGACCACTGATGACAACAAAACAAGGTTTACACTTGAACCCAATTTTGTTCAATTGAAGTGCAAACTGATAAAAAAATGTGGCGACAAACTGTTTGCACGACCCTAACATTATTCTTGTCAACGAAATCATGTGGCAGTAGGATACATGGCGAGGGGAAGATGGGGGTTGCTCATGGTGAGGGATCGTTCATCAGCCACTTGCAACGCCATTTTGGTTCATGCAATGATATATGCCACATGACCTGGCACAGAATTGATGTGCAGGAAGGCAGGTTACAATGCGGCCAACTCAGATGGCCACATAGAATTTGGGATGATACTTGGCTCACGTATCAGAAAATAATGATGTATTGCACAATTGTTTTATGTTTTGAAGACCATCCTGGACAAAAGCCATCACAATGATATTGTCAAGGTTTGTGAAGCCGTTGGTTCCCCTCCTCTCCCTGCTCTACATCTGTGAGTATGTCTGACTACCGTAGTGTCACTTAAACTCACCTACCTTTTCGGAACCAATGTAGTGATACTTGCAATCATCCAAGATTGGGTGCTTTTGAGTTTTAGCTGTGATCACCCAGATCACGTGGGCTAAATACATGTGATACTCGTATTCACCCATCGATCAGCTCTCAGAGTTCATTGTAATATGAGACCTTGCATTTTGCAGCTCAAACAAAGAAACCAACGGATGTCGGTGACGTACTTCGCCACTTGATGACTAACATGGCTCGTCAGCCTGCGATGCAAGACCCTGTCCTCTCGTCGACAGCGGACACATTGCCCAGTCAAGAGCATTTTGCAATTGGATGAATGGAGCACAGTATAGGTTCTAAGGTTCCCAAGTTATCAGCCTGATTCACCCAAACAAACAAGAATAACATATGCAGCACATGGGCGAACTAGAATAGATGTTTTCGGCCAATTTATGCGGCACTACGGTATATTGTGCCCTCCACATAGAATTAGCCCGTGGAGCCTTGATTTTTCCAGGCATGTAAAAATTCTTCCATTTATTGTGTGTCACTGTCTAACACTTGGGCAATGACCGGAAGGCCTTCGTCATCTAGGCGGCCTCCGCTCCTTCGCAATGGAACTCAGATGAGCCAAGACCACAATGTCTTCATTCGAGTGGAGCTCCTCCACTCCCGTCTCATCAACTTCAGCTACATCATCTCTGCGCTTCTTGCAACCAGACTTCAACCCACGTCCATCCAGCTGGCTCCATGGTGAAACATTCACCTTAGCATTGTCACACTGTTGGGATTGTGTGCCCCTTGCCATGAGTGGCATTACTCGTATTCCCTGATTTTACCATTGGAAAGTGCTTCAACACCTTATTCGTGATAAAAATTGGATTGATTAAGAATTTCCATGCAGCATTGAGCTTTGAATTGCTCAATTTGAGCAAGTATTCAGAAAGTTAGCCTAGCCTGAAGCTTGGGTTGTTGGCATGTGAAATCTTGTATCCATCATGGGCGACATGACACTCCACCGCTGGTGATCCGAGTTCAACTCCAACAAGATTCAAATGCACCAGGACCACAAAGGAGGCAACCAGGGAGACCTGATCAACCAGGATGAAATCCTCCTTGACTTTTGGGCCAGAGAAGGACGCTTCGACAGCTTACCGTCAAAGCGCCTCCTGTTACCTGACGTCCAAGGCATGGTGGACGGCTCCACCAAGGGTTACTTTGACAGCCGTAGCAGGAAATCTACTGCTCCAATTTTGGCATGCTTTCGTGAGTTGGAAAGCTTATATTGTAGGATGTAAGGATCTGATGCAAACGGACTATGCTAACTAACAAAGTTATGTTTTGATTTAGTTCTACTTAATGCGACATGTTCTGCCAATCCTGGTCTGTGATCCGTGTACTCCACACTCATTACAAGTGGCATCCATTGGCTCACCTCGCATACAATTTATTCACCTTTTCCACATTGCCCACAGTGTTTCCCTCAACGTTGCTACAGCTGAAGGCTCAGGAGCAGCCTCTTCCCCCCACCTCCCAGCCCCCCACCCCCCCATCCCCCCATCCCCCAAATCACTTTACTCCTCCCTTTTCTGTTTACCTTAATCTTGTATCCACTTTACTACTCTACCCCATCTTACTCTCCCCCTCTACAAGACTTGGCCAAATCTCAATTGGTCCCCAAGAATACCCAAGTGTCCTTTTTTACCCGTTGGGAGAGTGTTTTTTCCCATTGCTTCATTGCGATCAGTTGGCCGCATGAGTAGGTTTTCTGTGAAGGAAAAGGATAACCGTGGGTTTTACAGAGAGTGTTGCCCATCTCCAAAGGCATAGATGATGATCCTCGGGTCTGATCTATACCCTGCGTTCGTGATGGTTCTTTGCCCCTTGGCTGGTGGTATTACTCCTCCCGCTTTTACAATCTTATCCAGGTTGGAGTAAAGGAGGGATGTACTTCACGACCTACACTTGAGGTATCATCCCAAAGAAGAGAAGAAGAAGAAAAAAAGCGGTATCCATTTGCTTCTCCAAACATTGGTAGTGTGCATCAGTGAGATCTAGGTATCCTTAAGGGTATCTCTACACCAACTATGTCCAACAAAGGATGATGGGTCCACATGCTCAAAGGACCCTAGCCCTGTGAAGTTCTTGTTACTGTAGCATCCCATGGAAACAACCGAGAAAGGGAGCTTTGGTGTCATCTCAAATTTTGACGGGATGGGCTCCTCCTTATGGAAGTAGTAGTTTATGGTCTACCTTGACAAAAAGGGCATGCTTGAGCTGGTCAAGGATGAAGAGATAGATCCTCCGGCCAATGCGATGTCCAATAAGGTGGAGGAGTAGAAGAATCACAATGAGAATGTACTTGCTTTGTTGGTGTTGGCGCTAACTCTGGTGCAACGTTTACACATTCAAGGATGTACGGAGGCCGTGGAGGCATGGCAGAAAATCTGCTCCATGTACCAATTCAGCAATCATACAATGAAGCCCTTCGTCTTCAAACGGCTCGTCATCCTCCAAGCAAACCAAGGCAATGGCATCATAGCGATCCTGCACAAAACTCCTAAGAAGAGCACACTGGTTGTCATAGCACAAAACTGTGCAATGTACAAAATGACACAACTCGCAAAACAGATGCTACAACCACACCGCCTTTGCAGACCCAACCCCAAGCACAACATACTTAACCTATGATGAGCTGCGTGCAATGTCACCCTACTTGGTGTCGCTCCACTACACAATGGTGCCACCTAAGAGGAAAGCGTAGCCTGTTTGATAGGTCCATCATGGTTCCAGTTCCAATCACTGTCTGTGTAGCCAAGGAGGTCAGCAAACCACTTCCCAACAACATAGGTGTTACGTGCCTGATGTAGCAAGAGTGTCCACCACTAACAATCATGTACAATCTCCATCCCAAGAAAAAGAGCTACAAGGCCAAGGTCCTTCATCCTATAGGCAGCCTAAGGACTGCCTTGGCCTCCTTCACAGCCTCCATCAAAGGATGAAACAATGAGGATGTCATCCACATAGACCAGAATGGCGGTAAGTCTCAGAAAGAGGGACATGTTGGCATCACTCTGCAGATGGCATTGACCTCCTGGTTCTAACACCAGGATGACTGCTTTAAGTAGTACAAGGAATTGCGTAAGCGCCAAACCTTATCACATACCTCAAACCCTGGTGGCTAGACCAAGTAGATCTCCTCCTCTAGACTACCATGGAGAGAAGCGTTGTTCACATCCATCTGGTGCAGCTCCCGGTCATGATGAGCAACAATCCCAAACAGAGTGCAAGCAATGGTCCTACGACCAATGGGTGCAAAGGGGTCAGTGAAATTCACACCCTCAACCTATGAGAATCCAATGGCTGTCAAGTGAGCCTTGTGACAATGTAGTGTACCACCAGGCTTCACCTTATTGTGAAAGACCCACTTGGCATGTACAGTCTTCCACCCACGTGAGAGGTCGCCAAGTGACACCGCGCTCAGAGATGGCTCCAAGCTCATTGTCTCAAGCAGTACGCAACAACTCTGCATCCTGAGCCAAGAGTGCCTCTTTCAACGTGCCTGGATCAGGCACTATCGTAGGAGAGCTCCTCGTGGCGAAGACACACGCCTCTGGACTCGGCCTGACCAAGACCAGGTCGTCAACAATGTCACAAGCGACTGAGAACACCTTGTCAGACCAACTCGTGGTCTACAGGACATGCTTAGCGCATCTCATTTTAGTTCGCCAGGACAATCATGCCAATGGCCTTTGTGCCGGGCTTGCAAATCTGAACACTACAAATCCGGCATCTTGTGGCCAAGTCTACAGTCCATTGAGCCCTAAAGACTAGTGGTCAAAGACGACCACAGGGCTTGCGAGAGTAGCCCGATACTGAGGTGATCACCTCGGGCTACAAAGCTGGATGCTGGGCCACAACCGCAGGGGCTGTAGACTCGCAGGGAAGGGAGGAGGGTGTAGGAGAAACATGGACAGGTGGTGGCTTCCACATAGGATGAGGAGGTGCAGGTACAGATGTAGGTGTGATTGGAGATACTCTCACTGGCGCAGGATCAAGTGTGCCAAAGGGAATTGACACTCACACAAGATGAGGTGTGCTGGAGGGGATCGACGCTGACATGGGATCGGGTGTGCTGGAGGAGACTTACGCTGGCATGGGATCACGTGTGATAGAGGGGACTGATGCTGACATAGGATCAGGTGTTCCGAAGGGGACTCACACTCATACGGGAGCAGGTATGGCGGCGGGGACGAACGAAGATGCTTGACCTACAACCATGTTGGCCTGATCATCAGCAGCCAGAGACCTGTCCATAGGTGAGGAGGCCTCGATGGACCCATCTGTAAGACTAGACTCCTCAATGCATCGAAAAGCCACACAACTGTGAACTTGGTTGGTGGCTAGCTACAGAATGATGGACAGGTTGCGCTAGGTGAGAACCTCAAAGAAGAGAGCATCTTGAGACTCGACAATGTGATGGTGAGCGGGGTCCCAAAAGCCCCAAGCCTTTGACCACTAGGAGATGCTGAGGAAGGTGACATGCAACTCCGAGGTGAGAGCTTGGACCCCCACAAGTCGTCAATGTACCAGATGCAGGCAAGGGACTCCCAAACGCAAGCGAGATGGAGATCGTCATGTGGTCAAACATCGTGCACGAGAGAGAAAGAGTGAGAGAAAAGAGATGGAGAGATCACAAAGATAGATACATTTAAAAAAAAAGTAGACAGCGGAACTAAACAACAATGTCCTCATCCTCAAAACCCTGCATCTCTGGTTCGGTCATGAAAGTCAAGTAGTCCGCAGATGCCGCGGATGCAAACGCCGGGTCAAAAACCTTGGTGAACCCGCTATGCCGCCATGCATTCCGGACAAGCTCGCTGTTCACGGCCAGTCGACCCCATCCACGCGCCATCCATCCTACAGCAGCGTCCTTGATGTGGCGCATGCCGAGGTTAACAGTGTCGCTCTCTGACAGCCGCTCGCCGACCCAAGAATTGTAAGCGGTGGACACTTCCGCCTTGAACGGACGCTGGAGCCCAACGTCCGCCGGCTGCAGCTTCGAGGTACACCCTGCGGGGATGTACAAGAGCACCACCCAAGGAAACCGCTCGCCTACCCATGCTCGAAAAGATTCGGATGCATGGGGACGCCATGCATCCAGGATGAGGAGGAGTCGAGCATGGTCGGGGGAAAGACGCTGATCCTTGCACTTGGAGATGAAGTACGGCTCCAAGATCATGTGGAACCACTCTTTGGTAGTCTCCACGCTGGCCCAGTGATTGGGCGTGTGCGTGAAGTGCCATCCGAGGTGGCGAAGCGCATGCTCGCTATGCTCGCCGCGTGGATGGCAAGCGTTTGTCTTGCCCGTCCAAATCACCTGCAGGGGAAGCATCTCCCCATCGAGGGAAGGTGCGATCACTGCAGTCACCTGCTGCTTGTCCTCCTTGCCGCACACACGGACCTCCTGCGAACCTTTTGGGGCGTACCTGTAGCGTGGGGCGGGGACCAACTGTACTCCGGTGTGGTCCGCATTCACGACCATGAAGTCATGGATGCGGTTGACACCAATCAGGAACGCGGCACGCGTAAACATCGACTAGGCGCGGGCCTCCCAGTCCTCCGGCAGCTTCTGCGAAGCTGTTGTGCCGCATCTCCAGGTCCATGCCAGTTTGTCGGACACGAACTTGCGGCACCAGCTCCGACTGAACAGGTCGGACACATCACGTCCGTCCATTGCATGGACTCCACAGTCGTTGAGAATGGCCTGGACCTTCTCACGGATGGTGATGCTGGACAGGGGAGTTCCCGCGTCGCGCATGCGGATGAGGGCACGCACAATTTCATGCTTCAACTCCGGGTGCTCCGCGAAGTAGGATTTACGGCCACGGCATCCCTGCACGCGCGTACTTGCTTTTGCAGCCTCCTCGATGGGCGTTTCTGGCGACTGTGCAAGCGCGGGAACGTAGATAGCGCGTAGACGACTGCTCCCGGGCTCGTACGAGCCACGAACCGTGGATGGCGCGAGCTTCTCGTAGATCGATGGCTGGTGTGGCAGGCGGTAGGTGCTGCGAAGGTGATGGATTGCTTTCACCACGCTTCCCGTTCGGACGACGGCGGCATGGATGATGGGCACATGGCCCAAGCCGTACCAGTCCATGTACTTCCCACGTTTTGCGGTGGAGTCGGTCGACGATGATGGCGCGGGTGATGGCGGTTTTGGCGGCAACTGTAAAGGTTCGGTGATGGCGTCAGCGACGATTGCTGCTGCGTCGGCTACCTCGTTGTCCTGGAGCTCGTCGAGCAGAGCTTCAAACGCGGCACGTTTGACAGCATCACGCTTGTCTTGAGGGACACCACTCTCCGCATTGCTGCATGCTGTTTCACTTGAGGGTGATGCTTCAATGGGGGCGGGTGCCGCGTCAGCGTCAGGTTCATCGGGTTCCTCGTCGGACTCGTTATCGCTGAACATGACGCGTCTTCCCTTGCGGCGAGGGAGACGCTCGTGGATGCTCTCATACGGGTCGTTGACGCCGTCGGCATTCGTGGGCACGGTCGACTTGGACGGAGCGACCGATGGGGGAAGCACCAGGGCATGCTTCCGAGGCCTCCCAGGTCCACGTCGACTGCTAGGAGGCACCGTCGGCTTTGGTGCAACAAGCGCACGTGCGAGGCGCTCGCGGTACTCCTCCGGCGAAATCTTGTCAAAGAACGATTTGAGGGTCGCCATGGCGTGACTTTGGCTGTCAATGTCAACAACCATGGTCGACGTGCGACTCCTATAGGCTGCATGGCGCATCGACAAAACCATCGCAACCGCGTCGCCAGATGTGCGGCACGGTTGCGAACGAATACACAAATGCAACGGTCGACGCGCGATCGTTGACCGTTTTTGTGAATCCGTTCGCGAGTTCGGACTCTCAAATCTCTCTGAACGTGCGCTCGCCGGATGTTGAGCCGGGATTCTCGCAAAAAAAAGGGGAAAAGAGACAAAATCACCACAACGGTCCAACCTAATTTCGCCCAAAACGAAAACAGTTTATCAATTCCAAAGGAGGGCGAATTAAGATTACACCATGAATGTTATTTTGGGAAACGAAATCATCAGGCAGTAGGGTATGTCTGAGTGGACTTAGGCAATGTGACTGAGATCACGTGATAGAGGTGGTGATGTAACAAGTGCGTATGCTCAGGGGATAGCACGCCAGTCATGAACACGTACACAAAAGAGGACAAGGAAGGAGGCACGGAGGGAGCATGATGAGCGATACAAAATACTTCATAAAAAACATACACAAAGAGGACAGCAACATGAGCATCATAGGTAGAAATAGTAGCAGAGACAGCAGAGTTCTCAATAGAGAGACCCATCCAAGTGCATGCATGAACAGAAAGCAGGCCAAGCTCCAGAGTAGGAACATAAAGCAAATCAGAGATGTTAGAAGGTAAGACAAACCATCAAAGAGCATGACCTCAATGCCTTGGACTGGCAAGGACTTACCATATCCGGTGTGAAAAGATCAAATTAACGAAAAGGGATGGGGACAACGAAGTCGGCTCGACGACAAGTCATGTGGTGAGTGGCACCAAAGTCAATGACCTAGGTACCTCTCGACTCACAACTCGTCTTAAACACCGAGCAATGGGCCACCCAACACTCTGCAGCTAACAGACTCTCAGTAGGGATGACAAAGCCACGACAAACAACAAGTATATGGAACTCATCTAACCACTCTATAAAGTCAGGCCCAATTTCATCTGTGTCAACACAATCACACCTCCCATCTTGCAGAGTACCAGAACCTGTCAAAGCTTTCTGATGATGCGGTCGCTACGGTCTACAACATCAGTGTCATCGGAGGCGAGAAGAGGGTCAGATGTTACTGTGGTCGTACGGCCGGTCTTGGTGGTGTTAGGGGCAGTCGTTTGCTTGGTATGCACAGCTTGAAGGCCTCACATGATCCACATCCATTCAAGGTCTTGTGCGCACTCTATGTGGCGTTGTGAGCCTCCACAGTTGTAGCAGTGGAATGAACGTCCACTCCCACCACCGGACTGCTGCGGACACTACTGCTACTACTATTTTTGCTGCCCCTTACCATGGCTCCATTTGCCCTTCTTCCCCTACTTAGTGGTGGCCACGCCCTGGGAGGAGGGCCATAGAGAGAAGGATGATGGAAAAGCATTGAGAAGGGAAGGTATCGCCGGTGAGGCGGGTGTCGTCAGTGAGGCGGTCGTTGCAGCAGCCAGCGGCCTTGCTTGATGGACCTAGGCAGCCTCACGTGTAGCAGTCCGCTATAGGTAGGGCAAATAGGCTGTTGGACTCTTTGAATCTGCTCCCAAGAAAGCAGATCCAAGGAGTCCAACAGCCAGAATCGTTTGGTTGAAGTAGGTGAACATGTCGAAGAACTCCATGTGGGCCCCGACCATGATGGTGTATAGGGCCCTCAGCTGTGGGAGCCACGGACGTTGCCAAGGCGAGTGTAGATATGCATGGCTCACTGCCAATAGACTGCTGCCATTTCACATGGACCCTACCAAAGGGAGCCAAAATCCCGGAGACGTGTCATCGTTGTTGCATGGGTCTCAGCTGCTAGCAGGGCCAGGATCAACTCCCAACCGCAACGGGGGTCCGCTCTAGTTGCTGTACAAGGGACCCCCAAGAATGGATGGAATTCAACAACAATGTCCTGGGGCATGACGTGCAACAATCCACGCATGGCTCTCACCGCAACCTGCGCCTGGTGGGGAACTGCTGTCTGATACTGGATCAAGTAATGTGGCCAAATTCCCTCCACATCAACCCACACCTGAACGAGGGTCTCCTAGGCATCGAACCCAACATCGCTATTGGAGCATGGTGGTGGGGTCTCGAAGTCCTTCGGCCGCCAATCTGTGCAAAGGGTAATCTCAGGGGCATATTGGAGCACACAAGGAATTGGAAGCCCATGGAAGGACACATTGGGAGACCAGTCTGGCAAGAATGAAGGCGTAGGCAATCTGAAATCTTGTACGAGAGTTGTCCGCTGAACCAACTGGAGATGGATCATCCCCTCAATGGCCTCTCACCGTATGAGGCCATAAGCATGGGGACTCGTCACTCCAGGGCCTCGTAACTACTACTGTTGGCCATCACCATCGGCACTACTACTGTCCTCTCCAAGGGGCAGCTGCTGCTGCACGCCCTGTTGGTGCACGCACTGTTGTTGAATGTCTAATTGTGGTACTCCTACTACGGCTGGGGGAGGCTACTACATCCTCTGTGACATACTCAAAATCTCCTCAAGGGTAGCCTTTTGCACCACCTGCTGCTGCCGGATGTCCTCTTACGCGTGGAACAGGGAGCCAATGGTCAGGGAGTAACGACAAGATGTCTCATCCATGAAGCCAGAGCCGAAAGGAGTAAATAGGCCCCTTCTGCTTGTTGTCGCCATGCACCATATGGGCCGCTTAGCAGGGCAAAACAAAAAGTGGTCAGATTGGTGATCCGACTGAGTTTCGCAAGGACTTGAGATGGGTAGACAGTCTGAAGTCCAGGTCAAAACTTTGGCTTTGCTTGTGATGATGCCATCACCCAAATTGATGACATCAGCATAAAGGTTGTCCAAATAAAGTGAAACTTGGATTAATGATGCAACAGATGTTATTGAATGCAATGATGATGGTATCGTGGAAAACCACTTTTACAACGGTGAAAAACATCACTATCTTGTTGCAGCCCAAAATCAAAGAAAATTTTAGATTTGAGTGTTTGTTTTCTATTTTTGTATTGTACAAGGCATGAACCAAAGCGCAAAAGAGTGCAATGGACAGGTTATGATCACGACTTTCCAACACGGCCATACACATCTAAAATGGTGGTAATTTGGGTTCCTCATGCTCTCACACGTCCGGAGTGGTGGTATGTGCGACCTGACTGAAACTTCCGAGAAGCTTCACAGACGGCAGAGGGACATCACATGCCCCGACTGCTGCTAGAAATGATTGGACGACCCTCTGCTGCATTGATATTGGTGGCCATGGTGATGCAGTTGTAGCTTTCTTTGCAAGGGTGTCTCCGCTGCTACAATCTCCAACAGTGGATCACCATGAATTGGTGGGTCGTCCCAATAACATGGCTATAGCAATGACTCTCATAGCCACTGCCACTGCTGTATCTCTGCTGTGCAGCCTAGTTAGCGGTGTCTCATAACACTCATGCCATGAGAAACTACTAGGAAGCTTGCTAGCCTTGCTGTGGTTGATATGGCGACACTGTCCATTCCTTGATGCACTAGCAAACAAGCAAGTGCAAGAAACAACAAGGGTTATGCTAGGGAGATGCACAAAGTCTCGTAAGCTCCAATAACTTAGAAATGCAAAGAGAGATGATAACTGGAAAGCACACAGCATGAGTACTTGCTGAGGCGCACGGCGGGTGACACAGGCGACGGCGTCAGTTTGTCCCAAAACCGGTCCAAAACTATTACTTCGGCCATAACTCTGTACACTGTCGTCCAAATGCTACACTGTCTGAGCCTAGAGACACAAAATTTCAAGCAGGATGATACAACTGGTAACATGCATAGGTCCAGCATCGATTGGTGGACATACAGTATAAAATATGCGAGTCAAGCTCAAGAGCAAGTCCACTGAGGAAACTCTAGCATCTATTGAAAACGTACAGAGCACCCCAGCATGTACCCTAGTCAGTGTGGCACCTTTCTTGCAGCTGCTAGTGGGCAGAGCCTGCTGAAACCAGTCTAGGGCATTCAGGCCCATGCTCAATGAGTCATGAGCTCTGGTGGTGAGCAAGACAATTGCACCGCCAAGATTTGGCACAGTTTGGAATGCATAAATCAAGAAACAAGGAGGGAGGTACAATGAGCCCTCGTGAGAGCTTCTGTACTAGAGACTGGCGGCCATCCCACCAGGCCCCGTCATCCCCGTCATGACAAAAGGCACAAACAAGGAATACACATGTCACAGTTAATGAAACCACACAATGGAGGTCTCCCGAGGCACCGGAACAAATCACCGTGTGCCCGGATCTCGACCGACAAGAAACCATGCAATATACCTAAATCGCATCCACACTCTACGGTGACATCCTAGCATCACTGGCTAGCCAAGCTAGGCAAGCTTTAGGACTCCCAAGATGCTAGAACATATAACCAGACGTCTGGGTCTCACCCACATGCAAACTTCATATGTCTGACAAAGGGTCAACAAAGACTTAACTAATTAATGCTGGGTCTCCCGTGGTGCCGGTACAAGCCACTACGTACTTGGATCTCAACCACAGGGAGAGAGCACAACCTGTCAGAGACAATATGCAGCAAATCAACATGGGGTCTCCGGGAGTAGTAGCACAAAACACCAAGTGCCGGGGTCTCAACCACCGAGAAAACTATATCAACCATGCATGGGTGAACTAGGCAGCTAGAAAGCACCATGCGTGTCACAAAAGGAGTGATGTAGTTGCTGGAGAACCATCAGCACAAACTAGGAAGCTCTGGCTATAGAAGACTATATGACAATAAAATAGATCAAAGCCTATACACCAACAAACCCCCTGGACTGCAGGAGCTGTCAGAAAGGCATCAGCTAGGAAGATGCATACGATCCCCCTCAATAAGAGACTCCTGGAAATATGAATCATAACATCGTTGTGCTCGGACAACAGTGCTCCCCCTTCATGTAGAAGGCTACGATACTATCGCCTATAGTGAACCGTGCATATCCCCGTGGCTGAAATGGTCTTGAGAAGAACAATCAAACAACGACTTCACCTGAGAGTGGTTGCATATGTGAAGGCATCATCAGAGAGGGGAGGATGAGGCTAAAGTAGCTACCATGTGCACAAATCAGTCATGCAATGTCTCACACCTGTCACTCACCAACTTCATAGTGGTACAAGAAGAGTAAGTTAATGTCACCTCACACGCATGGCAACTAGCACAGATCCCAGTTGGCAGGATCCTAGGTATCACTCTCATCATACTGAAAAACTGTAGGAGTGGAGACAACGCTACCGGATGCTCCATGGATGGGAGAGGAGAGAGAGAGGCTAAATCGCTCACATCTGGTAGCTGCCAAATGATCCAATCATTAGACCCTGAAGATGTGTGTACGGGGAAGATGGTGCTGGAATCTCCTTGAGTGGAGGGTGGAGACGGAGCTGAATCTATGTGTG
>SZWC01029954.1:12370-25264 GCA_023375785.1 Penium margaritaceum | reverse complement strand
GAGAGAGAGAGAGAGAGAGAGAGAGAGAGAGAGAGAGAGAGAGAGAGAGAGAGAGAGCAAGCTAGGAAAGGAGTAGGCTGAGGCATGGGGTAGCCGGCCGGACAATATAAATACCCTCTACTCAGTTTAGTTTAGTTAACCTGTATTTTCCAGCTGTGGCTTCAAGATTTCTCCACGTCTATCTTTCCGCTACGACTTTGGTTTCCACACACGAGAGCTTAATCTGTAGAGAGCAAAGAATCTCACATCTAGTTTCAGAGCCAGAGCCACGGGTTGGGCGGAAGTGCTGCTGGATCTTTACCAACTTCAAGGAGCGGAAGGCACGGAGTACGCCGGACAACGTCGAGGCTGATTGAAAGGGAGATTTCTGGACCAAACTTCAAAGCAAACGCACGAGCCAACCTCTAGAGAAGTTTGTATTTTTTGAGAGTCCACAGGGCCTACCGTGCGTGTGCGGGAGACAACGGGTGACTCCCATGCACTTCGAAGACGTCAGATTTTTATCCGAGACTGCCGAATTGCTGCCGGAAGGTTTTTTTATTGCTGCCGAAATGCTGCCAATTTTTTTCATAGAACCTCTAATGGCCATGGAGCAGGCCATGCAGCAGATCGTAGAGCAGCTCAGAGCCCTTAAGCTGGAGAATGAGCGGCTCAATCGGCAGATGGCTGACTCGCGGGATGGGTCTTACGTTGGACAGGTGTGGGCGGCTCTGTCAAGGAGTCCGCCAAGACCAAAGCCAAAGGCTCCATAATTGTTCAATCCCTCAGTCAAGGGAGCGAGCATGTGGACCTGGTTGTTGGTGATGAACAGCTACTTTGGGGCTCTAGGTCACTCTCCAAAGGACAATACTGTGTGTGTGTCATTCACGGTAATGTTGCTACACGGAGGAGCATTGGAGTGGTGGAGGCCGCTGAATGTGCTAGCCAATCGAAGTGGAGGAGGGAACGCAGTTGTGTAACATTCTGTGTTGTGGCAACTAGGTGCGGGGCAAGCTAAAGCTTGTGTGCCGACGACATGGGAGCACTTTGAGCAAGCCATTTGATATCGGTTCGATCTCATAAACGCCTCCATGGTTGCACGCAAGAAGCTGAAGCAGCTGAAGCAGATCGATTTGGTGCAAGAGTACACACAATGCTCACTGGTGTTGTGCTCAAAGATCGATGACATGAGTGAGATGGAGCTGGCAGACAAGTACCATGACGGCTTGAAGGCAGAATTTTAGCGCATGCTTGCACTAAGTGGCATCACGAAGTTCCAGGCGATGGTAGCCACTGCTTAGCACGTTGATGCGCTACTCTACCATCGAGGGGGTTTCTGTGAGAAGCAAGAAAGTTTCCACTGTCGAACACAGTACCAACAAACCGACCCCATGGAGATTGACGCAATGCATGGAGGCCAGCAGGAGAGCAAGCCGCGTGGTGGAAAATGCTGGATGTGCAGAAAGCCTGGACACCACAAAAAGGACTGCAAGAAGAAGCAGCAAGGAAAGAACAACCGGTAGTGAGTGACGGGTGACCAATTGCTAGGAAACCTTCATCCGCATCAGTGAACACCAGCCTGGAAAGTCCTTCGACAACTAGGGAGCTGTTGAGTGTACTACTGTAGAACAAATGAAGCGGGAGCTTTCCGGGTATCCTCCTGAAGCCAAAATTTTATCAGCTGGTTCTGCGGATGGCGAGGGGTACTAAACTCGCCGATAGATGAAAGCGTTGCTGGATTGTGGTGCGTCGCACTCATTCTTCAGCGACGAGCTTGCAAAAGGTTGAGGCTTGCACGACTGCCTGGGAAACCAACTAAGGCCAAGTTGTTGCAAGGGGAGCTAGAGTACGGATTGCCTCTGAAGCCTTTGAGGGTCCATCTGGGCAAGCTGTCGTGCTAGGTAAACCACTGCAAGTGCCCGATGGATACCTCTGACGCCATTCTAGGGCATGACTGGCCGTACTGATGGAATCCTATTGTGGATTGGGTAGGCAGCCAGGTGAAAGAGAAGAAATGCCGATAGCAAATCGTTTTGACGTTGTGGGTAGGGAAGGACTCCGAGGTAGGCAAGGTGCCACAGTTGAGTTACATGCAGCTGAAGCCCTGTAAATGCAAGGGGGACCAAGTGTACCTTGTGTGGGTGCGACAGAAGGAAGCAGCTGAAGAGGTGGAAGCGTTGGCAGCAGAGGCAAGGCAACAAGAAGGAGAGCAGCAGAAAGCACCAATGGCGGAGCTGTTTGAAGGCATCAACTGAGTGTTGGACAGCTACAGTGACGTTTTTCCTGCTGAGCTGCCAAAGGGTTTACCACCAAAGAGGGACATCAACCATAGAATTGAGCTAGTTCTTGGGGCAAATCCAATGGTGCGGGCTACTCATTGCATGAGCGATAATGTAGTAAGGAGCCTACCACTTTTTGGCATACCCAGGGCTTCATCCAAAGTTTCAGGGACATGCAAGCAATTTCTTGCTTGTTTGGAAATGCGTTGGGAGGACTGGCTTGACTCCAATGGCTTGCGGACGTGAGGAGCGAGGAGCCAACGAGCGAGAGAGCGATGACATGAGGATCACGTTGTCACTGGGAGGAGCTTCACACGCAACCTTGTGGGTGTGTTCAAAACACGCAACACGCGGTTTTGTGTCACCCTCTCGACGAGTGGCGTGATGGTGATGCCACCTGCCGAGGGGATGTTCGGCTGACGGCTCCGACAGCGCGTGCGGTCAACAACGACAGCAGTTTTGTTGACTGCGATTGTAGTACGGTCGCAGAACCACCGTTTGCGTGCGCAACAGGATGATTGCACCCACTACCAAGAGACATACGAGACTAATGCAGCGGCTCGCTGAGAGAAAAGACTGACCGTCGATCTCGATGATGAACGACCGGGAACTTCTCACACAAGGCACTAGGTGCAAGTAGGGCACCGAGTTTAGTGCAAGTAGGACACCGAGTACAGGTGCAAGTAGCTTGTTGTAGCAAGCTAGGAAAGCATTAGGCTGAGGATTGGGCTAGTCGGCTGGACAGTATAAATACCTTGTACTCAGTTCAGTCCAATTAGCCTATATTTTTCAGCTCTAGCTTCTAGAATTCTTGAAGTCTATCTTTCCACTACGACAGTGCCCTCCACACACCAAGGATTAATCTCCAGAGAGCACCTACTCTCACATCTGGTATCAGAGCCAGAGCCACGCATTTGGCAGAAGTGCTGCCGCAGCTCTACAAAATTCAAGGAGTGGAAGGCACGGAGAACGCGGGACAACGTCGAGGCTAAACGAGAGGGAGATTACTAGACCAGACTTCGATTCCAATGCATGAGCCAACCTCTGGAAAAATTTCTTTATTTCCAGAGCGTCCACACGGCCTACCGTGCACGCGCGGTAGACGACGTGTGACTCCTACGCACTTCGAAGACGTCAGATTTTCTTCTCGGACAGCTGAATTACTGCCAATTCTTTTTCGACTGCTACCAAAATGCTGCCAAGTTTTTTGAAAGAATCTCCAACGACTTAAAATCATCAAGAGCCATGGATCAGGCTCTGCAGCAGATTGTACAGCAGCTGGGAGCCCTGAAGCTGGAGAATGAGGGGCTCAATCAGCAGATGGGTGACATGCGGGACGGGACAGACGCTAGACATGTTTTGGGGGCCCGGTCAAGGAGTCCGCCAAGACCAAAGCCAAAGGCTCCAGAAGCGTTCAGTCCCTCAGTCAAGGGAGCGAGCGTGCAGACCTAATTATTCATGATGAACACATGCTTTGGGGTTTTGGGTCACCCTGCAGAGGACGACGCTGTGCGTATGTCATTCGCAGTGACAGTACTACACGGAGCAGCATTGGAGTGCTAGAGGTAGTTGAATATACTGGCCACTCGAGGTGGATGTGGGAACGTAGTTGTGCAACATGCCGTGTTGTAGAAGCCAGGCGCGGGATGAGCTGAAGATTGCGTACCAATGACATGGGAGTAGTTTGAGCAAGCCATCAGAGATCGGTTTGATCTCGTAAATGCCTCCATGGTTGCACGTAACAAGTTGAAGCAACTAAAGTAGATCAGCTCAGTGTAGGAGTACACAAGCCGTTTGTTGGCGTTGTGCTCGGAGATTGACAACATGAGCAAGCTGGAGATGGCAGACAAACACCACGACTGCTTGAAGGCAAAAATCAAGCGCACGCTGGCACTAAGTGGCATTACAGAGTTCTAGGCAATGGTAGCCACTGCTGAGCGCGTTGACGCGCTACGCTACCATCAAGGGTTTTTCATTTATGAAGTACAAGAATTTTCAACGTCATGCATAGCGTAAACAAACCGACCCCATGGAGATCGACGTAGTGTAAGCAGGCCAGCAAGAGGGCAAGCCGCGTGGTGAGAACTGTTGGATTTGCGGGAAGCGTGGGCACCACAAGAAAGACTGCATGAAGATGCATAATGGAAACGGCAACCAACAGTGAGTGGCGGACGGCCAACTACCAGGAAAGCTTCGTCCGCATCAGCGAACACCAGTCCCAAAAGTCCTTTAATAACTAGGGAGTTGCCAAGTGTATTACTGGGGAGCGAAGGAAGCGTGAGCATTCCGGGAATCCTTCTGAAAGCCGAAATCTCATTGGCTTGTTTTGCGGACGACGAGGGGTGCCAGAATCGCAGACAGGTTAATGCATTGATGGATTGCGGCGCGTCGCAGTCATTCTCTAGCGACGAGCATACAAAGAGGTTTGGGCTTGGACGGCTACCTGGGAAGCAAACTACGGCCAGGTTGTTGCAAGGAGAGCTGGAGTATGAACTGCCTCTAGGCCTTTGAGAGTCCGTTTGGACAAGGTGTCGTGCGAGGTGAACTTTTACACGTGCCGGATGGATACCTACGACGTCATATTGGGACGTGACTGGCTGCACCGGTGGAATCATGCTATGGATTGGTTGCGCAGCCAAGTGAAAGTGAAGAAACGCGAAGAGCAAATCGTTTTGCCGTTGTGGACAGAGGAGAAGGACTCCAACGCAGGCAAGGTGCCGCAGTTGAGTTACATGCAGCTAAAGCGCTGTCAACGCAAAGGGCACCAAGTGTACCTCGTGTGGGTGCGGCAGAAGGAGGTAGCTGAAGAGGTGGAAATGTTGATAGCAGAGGCAAAGCAACAAGAAGGAAAGCAACAAAAAGCTTTGACAGCAGAGCTGTCGGAAGGCATCAAGGGAGTGTTGGACAACTACAGTGATGTGTTTACTACTGAGTTGCCAAAGAGTTTACCACCGAAGCGGGATATTGACCACATAATTGACAAGGTTCCAGGAGCAACTCCAACGGTGCAGGGTGCTTATTGCATGAGCGATAACGAGCTGGGTGAGCTGAAGAAGCAGTTGGAGGAGCTAACAGAACAAGGGTTCAACAGGCCGTCAGTGTCATCCTACTCTGCACCGGTTCTCTTTGTGAAGAAGAAAACAAGAGAGCTGCGGATGTGCGTGGACTATCACGCACTGAACAACGTAACAATCAAGAACCGGTACCCGCTGCCAAGGGTCGAGGAGCTGTATGACCAGCCGAGGGCAGCGTAGTTCTTCATCAAGATTGACTTGCGCTTGCGGTACTATTAGATCCTGTTTGCAGAGCATGATGTGGAGAAGACTGCTTTCCGGACGCGATACGGCCATTACGAGTACCTCGTGATGCCGTTTGGGTTGAACAACGCTCCCGCAACGTTCACGAGCCTCATGAATAGGATCTTCCACCCTCACTTGGACCTGCTTATGGTGGTGTTCCTCGATGGTATCCTCATCTACTCGTGAACTCCAGAAGAGCATCAGCAACATCTTCGGCAAGTGCTGGACATTCTTAAAAAAGAGAAGATATTTGAAAAGCTCTCCGAGTGCAACTGTGAGAAAAGGGAGGTGGAGTTCCTTCGGTACATTGTGAGCGGCAAGGGTCTCTCCATAGACCCAAAGAAGGTGGAAGTGGTGAAACAGTGGCCCACAACAAAGTGCGTGCGTGACATCCAGGTCTTCCTAGGGTTTGTCAAGTACTACCAGAAATTCATCCAGGGATATGCAAGCAAGGGTGTATCGCTGACTCAACTGCTGAAGAAGGATCACCAATGGGAATGGGGCGATCGGGAGTAGACAAGCTTCGAGGAGCTCAAGGCTGCAATGTGTGATGCTCGGATCCTGGTGCATCCGAATTCATCCAAGGAGTACGTCATGGCAACGGACGCAAGCAACTATGTCATAGGGGCGGTGCTGATGCAGGATCACGGGAAGGGGTCGCAGCCGATTGCGTACGCATCGTGCAAGTTACAAGGTGTGGAGCTGAACTACGCAATCCATGAGAAAGAGATGCTGGCGGTGGTCCACATGGTCAAGCACGGGAGGTGCTACCTCGACTCGTGATGTTGTGTGGTCTTCAAGATCACTACGCCCTGAAGTACCTGAAGACGTAGCCAAACCTCAGTCACCGATAGACTCGTTGGATGGAGTCCTTGGAAGGGAGTTTTGACTACGAGCTCCAGTACAAGCCAGGGAAGGTGAACCCGTCTTATCCTTTGTCGCGGAGGCCGGACTTGAGCCTTAATGCCATTTCACTGCTGATGGGATCTCCAGTCATACATAGCCTGTTCAAGCATGGCCATGGCGTAAACGGTGATTTTACGAGTGGTGCACTAAAAGACGCCATGTGGGATGGAGTGTATTGGCGAAAGCAAGAGGAGCAGAGAATTGTCGTGCCGAACTATGCGCCATTGAAGCAGTTGTTGCTGGAAGAGGCGCATGACACCCACTACTCGGGTCACTTCGGCTTCGACAAGACGGTCAAAACCTTAGCATGCCAATACTCGTGGTCATTAATGGCAACTGATTGTAAGAGGTTTGTGAGCAGCTGCAATGTGTGCCAAGGCATCAAGGCATGGAGGACCAAGCCACTAGGGGAGTTTCAACCATTGCCTCTACCTGAGAGGCCATGGAAAGACATCTCGCTCGACTTCATTCGTGGGTTGCCTGTGACGCAACAAGACAATAACTCAGTGTTGGTGGTGGTGGACCGGTTCTCCAAGATGGCACACTTCATCACATGTGTTGAGAGCATCACAGCTGCCGGGATAGCTCAACTCCTCCTCAGTCGTGTCATCAAGTTGAATGGAGTGCCGCAGTCTGTGGTCTGAGATCACGATCCACGCTTCACTTCGCGATTGTGGAGAGATCTGATGGAGAAGCTGGGCACGCGGGTGTAACTGACCACGACATACCACCCACAGAGCGATGGGCCAACAGAGCGCACGAACCAGACTTTGGAGCACCTATTGCAGATCATGGTCCCACCTGATGGAGAGGGTTGGGAGGAGAAGCTTGGAGTGGCGGAGTTTTCCTACAACTCAGTGGTGTCAGCATCAACAAAAAATTCAGCATTTTAGGTGGTGTATGGCCACCAGCCACTAAGCCGAGCCGCCCTTGCTACGACAACATCTCTTTCGGCTGTATAGCAGATTGCTGAAAGGTTTGTAACCACTTGGGACATGGTGCGGCAACGGCTGATAAAGGCACAGAAGCAATAGAAGCGGCAAGCTGATAAGCATCCGTCTCGGAGGAGTTCCAAGTAAGGATGCACACCGAATCCGAATCGCAAATCTGAAGCTGGATTCGGATTTGTGAGTTCTAATCCACTACTGGATCCGGATTTGTAGATCCAAATCCAAGATCCAAAAGGTTTCGCGAATCTTGGCGAATCCTTTGGTGTGGTCTTAGTTTTGTGACAAAAACAATACATGGCCGCAAAAAGAAATGGCGGATGACCTTCGGTGCAACTCCTATTCTTTCCATGAGTGATTTGGCAGTGCCCCGACTGTTACAAGAGGGACGATGGCTAAACCACAACTCGTACGATGTGACATGGTATGGAAGTGGATCATCCGGCAAGTGGTTCTAGACCCACGTCATGTAGGAAAATCCCTCAAAGGCAAACCTTGACTCCGGAAGACCGCAATCAGACCACATAACGCGAACCGCATCCTCCATGGCGCGGTTCCAACACTCAGACCATGGCGTGTTATGATGTAGAAAGGGCAAAAAGCTAGTGAAAGATATCGTACTCACCACAGTAGGCATCCATCTTGCCTACAAAGTCGCCACCACGATCCGAGTGGAACGTGTGTAGGGTGTGAAGAGACTGACCGCGAGTGCAGCGTCAGGTCTGACACCTGATTCGCTTAACGCCAGGCGTCGATGACCCCGCTTGTTGACGGATGTGGGTCAAGACTTCGCACACCAGCCATACATACTGCAAGATTCTTGGTGGTGTGCATTGAATCGCCACTCGCTCCCAAAAAACGTGCAAGTGACGAACTCCTTGTGGTTAGCTTTGTGCATGTGTTAGGCTGTTGACCTGGCACATGCACGCAATGTGCAAGTTAGCGCAACGGTCAGCTTCCGAGGTTTTGAAACTTCGAAAGTTGAATTCTCAGGCATCCTCTCTCACTACTCGGACGTGAGTGGGACTTGCTCCATTTGTTTCTCCCCCCTCCCTCACCCTGTGTTCCTTCCAAGATTTGCTGATGGATTCCCGAATCCCGAATGAGACCCGACCTTGGATCCGGACTCGTGAATCCGGATCCGGATTTGGGATTCGTGAAACAGATTCACGAATCCAAGGATTCGTGTGAACCCTTAGTTCCAAGTGGGAGATCAGGTGATGCTGAACTCTGCTAACGTACAGCTAATGGCAGTTGGGAGTCCAAAGCTAAAGCCACAAATTGGTGGCTCAGTTACATGTTTTGGAGAAGCGGTCGGCCGTTTCCTACATGCTGGAGTTGCCAGCTCACTACACCATCCATCCGGTGTTCCACATCTCCCTGCTTCGTGCCTATCGTGATCCCAACACCTTTTTCCAGGGTCGCGGGACATCTCCACCTCCTGCTTTCCAGATTGAAGGAAATGAGGAGTTCGAGGTGGAGAAGATTCTAGTGCACTGCTAGAGGGGACAACGACGTGAGTTTCTGGGGCAGTGGAAGGGGTACCTGGTGGAGCACAACTCTTGGGAGCTAGAGGCCAACATCCATGTTGGGAGTACCAAAACCGTTCTCGAGGACTACCTTAGGCGCGTCGGGATGTCGGGTCTTTGACAGAGGGAGGGGTGAATGTTACTAGGTGCCTACCTTTTTCTGGCATACTCAGGGTTTCGTCCAAGTTTCAGGGGCATGCGAGCAATTTCTCGCTTTTTTGGAAATGTGTCGGGAGGACTGGCTCAACCCCGATGACTTGCGGATGCGAGGAGCGAGAAGCGAGCGATCAAGAGAGCAACAACGTGAGGATCACGCCGTTGCTGGAGGGGGCTTCGAACGCAACCTCGTGGATGCGTTCCGAACACGCAACGCGCGGTTGTGTATCACCCTCTCGGCGAGTGGCGTGTTGGTGACGCCACCCACTGAGGTGATGTTCGGCGAACGGCCCCGACAGCGCGCACGGTCAACGGCGACAGCAGTTCTGTTGACTACGACCGTGGGACGGTTGCAATACCATTGGTGGCGTGCGCAACAGGGAGAACGCACCCACCATCGAGAGACATATGAGACTAACGTGGCGGCTCGCTGAGAGACAAGACTGACCGTCGATCTCGACGATCGACAACCGGGGACTTCTCGCACAGGGCACTAGGTGCAAGTAGGACACCCAGTTCAGGTGCAAGGAGGGCACCGGGTGTATGTGCAAGTAGCTTGTTGTAGCAAGCTAAAAAAGGAGTAGGCTGAGGCCTGGGCTAGCCGGCCGGACAGTATAAATACCCTGTACTCAGTTCAGTTGACTTAACCTATGATTTCAAGCTTTGACTTTTAGAGTTCTCCAAGTCTATCGTTTTGCTATGACTGTGCTCTTCACACACCAAGGATTTATCTCTAGAGAGAACCCACTCTAAAAAATAATACGTTGGGTGAGCTCAAGAAGCAGTTGGAGGAGGTGACAGGGAAGGGGTTCATCAGACCGCCGGTATCACCGTATGCTGCACCGGTCCTCTTTGTAAAGAAGAAGACAGGGGAGCTATGAATGTGCGTAGACTTTTGCAAACTCAACAACGTAATGATCAAGAACCACTACCTACTGCCAAGGATCGAGGAGTTGCTTCACCAGTTGAGGGGAGCACAGTACTGCAGCAGGACTGCACTCGGGATACCATAAGATCTGGATTACGGAGCAGGATGTGGAGAAGACGGTGTTTCGGACGCGGTACATCCATTTTGAGTATCTCGTGATGCTGTTTGGGTTGACCAACGCTCCTGCAACCTTCATGAGCCTCATGAACATGATTTTCCACCCTCATTTGGACCAGTTTGTGATGGTGCTCCTCAATGACATCCTCATCTAATCTCGGACCTTGGTAGAGCATCGGCTACACTTACAACAGGTGCTCGATATTCTTCGAAGAGAGAATTTGTTTGCAAAGCTCTCTTAGTACGAGTTCGAGAAAAGGGAGGTGGAGTTCCTTATGCACATTGTGAGCAGCAAGGGTCTCTGCATGGATCCGAAGAAGGTGGAAGCAGTGAAACAGTGGCTGACACCAAAGTGTGTATGTGACATCTAGGTCTTCCGCGGGTTTGTCAAGTAATATTGGAAATTCATCTGCAGAATGGGTACGCAGAGAAGGGTGGGCCACTGACCTAGTTGCTACGAAAGGATATGGAGTGGGAATAGGGCGTGAAGGAGTAGAAGAGCTTCAAGGAGCTCAAGGCTGCAATGTGTGATGCTCCGGTCCTGGTGCATCCAGATTTATCAAAGGAGTACGTCATGGAGACAGAGACAAGAGACTATGCCATTGGGGTAGTGATGATGCAGGATCACAGAAAGGGAGTGGAGCCGATTGCGTACGCATCGTGCAAGATGCATGGTGTGGAGCTAAACTACGCAATCCATGAGAAGGAGATACTGGCGGTGATCCATGCATTCAAGCACTGGAGGTGCTACCTCAAGTTGCAGAACAGTGTGGTCTTTACACATTATTATGCTCTGAAGTACCTGAAGCGCAAACAAATCTCAGTCATCGTTAAAATCAATGGATTGAGTTTTTGATAGGAAGTTTTGACTAGGAGATCTAGTACAAGCTTGGGAAGGTGAACCCAGCAGATCCTCTATTAGGGATGGCGGAAATGAGCCTCAACGTCATCTCATTGCTAATGGGATCTCTAGTCATGCATAGCCTGTTCAAGCACGACTAAGGCATGGACCGTGAGTTCACGAGTGGTGCGCCGAAAGATGCCACGTGGGATGGAGTCTACTGGCAAAGGGGATGGGAGCAAAGGATTGTGGTGACAGACTTTGCGCCATTGACGTAGTTGTTGTTGGAGGAGGTGCATGACACCCACTACTCGGGTCACTTTGGCTTTGACACGACGCTCAAAGCCTTGGCACACCAATACCGGTGGTCTTCCATGGTGATTGACTACAAGAGGTTTGTACGCAATGGCAATATGTGCCAACGCATCAAGGCACGGAGGACCAGACACCTGGGGAGCTACAACCATTGCCTGTACCTAAGAGGCCATGGACAGACATCTTGTTCGACTTCATTGGCGAGTTTGCTGTAATGCAACAGGGCAAAAACACGGTGTTGGTGCTGGTGGACCGGTTTTCCAAGATGGCACATTTCATCACATATCCTGAGGGCATCACAACTGCCGGGATCGCTTAAATCCTCCTGAGTCATGTCATAGGGCTACATGGAGTGCCCCACTCTGTGGCCTCGGATCGCAATCCACGCTTGACTTCGCGATTTTGGAGGAATCTCATGGGGAAGCTGGGCACGTAGGTGCAACTGACCACGGCATACCACCCACACAAGAATGGGCAAAGGGAGCGCACAAACAAGACTTTGGAGCAACTATTGCGGTGCATGGTCCTATCGGATGGAGAGAGTTTAGAGGAGAAGCTCAGAGTGGTAGATTTTGCAGACAACTTTGTGGTTTCAGCATCAACAGGGACTTCACCGTTTGAGGTGCCCTAATTACACCTAGTGCCTTGTGCGAGAAGTCCTCGGCCATTCATCGTCCAGATTGATGGTCCCTCCAATCTCTCGGTGAGCCACCTCATTGGTCACGTATGACTCCCGGCGGTGGGTGTTGTTACCGTGTTGTGCACACCACCAAAGAAGTACAACAGTCGTGCGGTTGCTGCCACCGGAACTACTTCCGCAGTTGATCGCGCGCGTTGTCGGGAGCCGGCCTCCGAGACCAATCCCTGGACGGGTAGCGTATGCGATACGCTGTCCATTGAGAAGGCAAAGCTACCTCGCATGACGTGTTTCGAACACCGCGTGGGTATTGTGCGCAATGCAGCCCCCTAGCACCGGCGTGACCCTCACGTCAATGCTCGCTCGCGCACTCTCTCCTCCTCGTTGCAGTCGAGCGAAGTCGAACTCGACCGCGAGCCAGTTTTCCGAAAAACGGAAAATGACCCAGATGCCCTTGAAACTCGGTCCAGGACCCGACTATGCCAGAAAAAGATGGGTACCTCATTATAGGGGGAGAGGAGGGTGGAGGAGGAAGGAGAAGGAGAAAGGGGAGAGAGGGGAGGAGGGAAACGCAGGAGACGTAGAGGAGAGGGGGACTAGAGAGAGGAGAGACGAGTGGGGGGAAGGAGGGAGATGGTAGGGAGACAAGAGGATGGAGGGCAAGAGGAGAGGAGGAGCAGAGGAGGTGACAAAAGGGAGGAGGAAGGAGAGGGAGGGAGAGGGAGGAGAGGAGGGAGAGGGCAGAGAGGCAAAGAGGGAAACAAGGAGAGAGAGAGAGAGAGGAGGGAAGTGAAGAGAACAATGCCGGAGTGGGGACGAAGGGGAAAGGAGAAGACAAGAGGCAAGGGGATGCACCGAGAGACAACAAGCACATGCAAGACAAGGACTGCACACGAGAGAAACGATAACGGCAGGGGAGGTGCTAGAGAAAACGAGAGAGAGAGAGGGGGGGGGGGGGGGG
>SZWC01029953.1:0-25273 GCA_023375785.1 Penium margaritaceum | reverse complement strand
TGCTGCTCCTCTGCCATCCTCATTGTGCACTTGCTGTTGTAGCGGTGCTGTCGTCACTACCTCCTCCACGGATATGCACGCGCCCATGCTTGCAAGCTCCTTTCGATAATGTGGGTGATGACGGGGAGTTAACTTCTGCTGCTTTCGCGTATGTAGGGGTACGGATGCTCTTGCTTCTCCTAGTTGAAATCGTTTTCTGGTTGATTCTGATATTGCAGATGCTCGTGCTCTTGTTCCTGCTGCTGCTGCTGCCGTTGCCGCTACGACTGTTGGATTGCTGCTGCTGCTGGAGCTGCTTTTGCTGCCGCTCCCGCTGGTGTTGCTGCAGCTGCTGCGGCTGCTGCCACTGCTCCTGCTGCTGCAACACCAACAGCGCACAACAGAATCACCTGGTGGCAGCCGACGGGAGGTGCAAGAAGGAGTCTGCAGAGCTGGTGGGGTCAGCGCGTCGTGCGAAGAAGAGACCCTCGTCAGTTCGCGAAACCAGCGGGCGAAACCCGACTGAGAGAGAGCGGCTGCGGAAGGGAAGCGCGTCCCGGGCGCAGCGGTTTGCTGTGGTAAGGACCGCTACCGGCCGTAGACTAGCGTGCTCGGACGCGATGACAGCAATCCAAACGTCTGGAGTGCACAAGTCCCGAGTCTTGGTGGTGGCGTGTGCTCTTCATATGGTCACGGCTTCACTCGCTGGCGCCCTCCAGCCCACCAGCGACGAGGCGGCGGCGCGGGTAAGGGCAGGGTGAGAGGAAGCACAGGGGGAGGGGGACCCCACGTTGCTGTTCGAGCTGGTTACCTTCCGACCAGGGTTCCGGTAAGGTGAACAATGACTCCGTGCCACTGTCTCGCTCCAACGCCTCTGCTTTCGGTTAAATCAGGATTACAATGGGACTGCGGGGAAGAAGAGCGTCGCGACCTATTGACGCAGTTGACCAGCTTTCTCTGGGGCAAAGCAACCGCGAGGCCCCCCACTGGGCGGTTCGGCCGTCTTCACCCTGTCGACTGTATCGTGTCGATTGCCTTCTGTTCCCATTTCCTCCTCAGCGTGAGCGCTAATAAAAACGCTGCGGTTGGCTGCAGGCGGCTACATTCGGAACGACTCATTAGCGGTAAGAGAGGTCAGAACTCACCACTTTTTTTCTGAGCGGCCATAACCTGCGATTGGCATTGGGCGCACCAACCCAAACAAGATTTGCTGTACGATTACAGCCATGGATGGCACATCTGTAATGGACAATAGCGGGCCTCATATCTACGAGACAAGTAGGAAAGCGCGGGCAACCAGGTCGCTTCTTGAAATTTCGAAATTGTAAGGAAGAAAACGAAAAGTGGAGCTTGTGTTGACGTCGAATTAAACGAGTCATGTCGACGTCATTGACATACTGCTTGCTAGATGTCAGCGCACCTCCAAAGTCTTTTTTCGATTTTCCATTAACCAACTTCAGTTTTATTTCCTCGGATTGTCCATAGTGAGAATCTGGAGCAGAAAAGACAGACGCACTGCGTCAGCACGAGGGAAAATGGCGAGTCGTTAGTAGCCGCAAGACTAACCCCTTAAATAAAACGGTTCGTTCGAAAGTGGCGGCGATCGTCTGCCAAACCAGACAACAGTTTGCGGTTAACGGCATTATTGCGCTCCTGTGATGGGGAAAAAATCCATCGGCGTTGTTATTGTCGCACTTGCGGTATTGGCTGTGTCATTTGCGAGAGCGGAAACTCCAACTTCTCAGATTTGCGATTTTTCGTTGCTCCAAAGGATTTTCAGGCCAGCAGAGCATTGTCGATTTCGATTTCCTGAGGAAATTAAATTCGGCCCTGGCCGCTAATGCACCATAGCTCATATAATCGTCTTCAGTGTGGCCCCATGCACCTTTCCTTCTTTCGTAAGTTGTTTATTGTTCACAGGGCGGGGTTATCCCCCATCCCAGGACGGCCTTTTCGTCGCATTGAGATTGACTTGCCCCGTACCTACACGCCCTCTCTCCGTGCCATCGGCACGGCTTGTTTGTTGAGGCATGGTCATGTCACGCTCGGGAGCCGTCACTCTATGATGCCATCGCCATGTTGGCGGGCAAGGCAGGCAAAGGACGCCATCATACGCACGAGCGACTTGCGAACACTAACGGACGAAGCGCACACGATCCTTCTCACTTCAGGGACCTGCTGAGAACTATCGTTAACACATACAAGTGGAGGTGACCCATAGAAGCCCAAAGATTTTTTTCGGATAAGCTGCTGCGCAATGCTGTGTTGTGGTGCCGCCATGCTGCACTCTGCCATTTACAGGCTCTTGCCGTAGATGCCTTTTAACGAACTAAAAGATGTGCTTTAAGGCAGAAATTTTCAAAATCCACATTAAGATTAAAAAAACTTCGTGAAAATAAAAAACAAACGCCAAACCTGAGTGTAACTCTCATTTCTAAAGGGCTTCATTAAGATTTCAGCATCTATTCTTATGCCCTATCGTACATAAGTCCCTGAAATTGGCCAGTGGGAATTTTTCCATTACATTCCTACCACACTACGCATCAACCTCAATATTTTTGCGTCCGTTCCGCTAAGGGCATTTTAGCCAACTGCCCTGGCCTCCGGAATTCCCTTCCAGAATTTCTTTAACAACTTGTACCAACTTCTAGAACGATCCACACAATTTCCAATAACTATATCACTAGACACTAGGAACTAGGCACTAGGCACTAGAATTTTACAATCACGCGACTTGATATTCTCAAAGCCCCCCGACTTCTCAGTGGAGCTTCTTGAAGCAGCCACTCAAGGCGCGACCTCGCACGCGTCGCTCAACTTGAATGCAAAGGACCAAACATATGCCTCATTCTCATTCTTGGCACTGTATGCATTTGCTCGACTCACTTGACACTTATCATAAAAGTACACATATTGTTTAAAACAAATTATCCATTTGTCCCAAAGCCTTGAATTTTCTTCCAATTCAAACCTTATCCCTGTGAACCATCCACATTTTGCTTGGCGTAACACTTGGTACCAGAATGCATCGACGTTGGAGGGACACACACCGCTTGAACTAGCCCTCGTTAACATCACACCAACCTTCAGCACATGTCCACCGTTCAGAAGTTTGCAAACCTTGCAACGACAATGGTGAACAGAACGAATGCACGCAGCTACGAGCAGTTGTAATCTGCGAAGACTCGGGCGACAGAGGATCACCATTGCGCAAATAACGCTTTCTAAACAAACCATACGTGTAGTGGATTGGACGGAATCCTTGGTCGACTAGGCCAAAACCATGGTGCTTGAGGGTCTCCGACCCTCAAGCCATCCCTTCCAACCGCCCACAGTCCCAGGTGACCCCGCTCGAGGCACGTGGCTCCTTCGACCGGTTGGCGTGGCACTGCCACGCTACACTCCCCCCCCACTAGGAGTGAGAGTCGCCTCGGCATCTCCGGTAATCCCAACGTGGGAATCGAGCCCTGTGTTGGTTTATGTGTCAGAGTCATGTGGTGACCTCGGGCCTCGCTGCACTCTCACTTCACTGATGCAGGTGACTGACGAGCAGAAGGCATTGCCGCTGACTCGCCCGTCGGCTCGACGTGACCGCATGACGTGGCAACCCCTCTGACAAGTTGTCAAAGACCTTTACCACACCACAGATGCATGATGCGTGCTCTCAGGTGATTATGTGAGGATGTAATGGTGGATAGCTAGGGTCTCTCCCAAACCTAGTTCCTACCGGCTTCTTGAGGGGTGTGGACCCCTGACTTGAGGGGATAAACTAGATTTAGGGTCTGGCTCTAATCCAACCACGCTCGAGGGAAATGAACGACAGCGAGCTCGCTCCTCACTCTTTCGCTGCCCTCTAGTACGTAACAGCGAGCACCCCGTTCCTTGTTACTGGGTTTTTTCTCCCTCATTTTTAACTCCTTCGTCAAATGCATGGCTGCATTTCTTCGCACACAGCTCCATTTGCCCTAGCCTTTTACGTCAGTTCATCACAGCAGCCCTAGCTACTGGTACGCTTACTGAGGTTTGAGGTGGCGGGGACCTTGCTGTGGAGTCGCTGCTGTGACCGCGACATAAACAAGAGCGGCGGTGCGTAGGCCGTCCCGCGTAGTACGGCCCGGGCGACAGCGGACTGGGAGCCTCTCGTGACGCCAGCCTGACGGACGGTGCCGCCGAGGCGATGCTGGTCTCCTGAGGGTGGCGGCCAGCAGTTGAGGGTGCTGCTGCTCTAGCGGGTGGTATGCTGCGGCCGATGTGGAAGGACGGACGTTGCACAGAGGGATCTCTCCTGGAGATGTGGCCCGCTCCACTGGACCTGGAAGAGTGGCATCTCTCCTGCGTGGCTAAGTGATCACCCAGAGGGGCGTCTTCAGGCTTCCGCCTCTCTCCCTTGCTTCCGCCTTCGCATCTCGTGGCTCTCGACCATCATGCGAGTAGCCGGCCGCTCATACCCGGCATTTCTATGCACCCCCTTCCTGCTACTCTAGCCGTCAGCGTCGTTGCCTTGCCATTGCCCCAGCATACAAGGACGTCCGTGATACACAACACACGCAGTGGTCACCCATCAGACCCGGTGCTCCAAGCATTCTCGTTGTCGCGCTGGAAGTCACGTGGCAGTCGCGATGTTGCTGTCTGCGAAGCCGCCCATCAGTGACTCGTACCGTGCATTCTCGCGGTTCTCTGCAACGGAGCGGGCCACATCTCCAGGCTTGCATAGCGCACCGCATTGTCCCTCTCCTCCGCGCAACGTCCGCCCTTCCACATCGGCTGCAACATACCACCCGCTAGAGCAACAACCCCCTCAACTGCTGGCCGCCACCCTGAGGAGACCAGCGTCGCCTCGGCGGCGCCGTCTGTCACGCTGGCTTCACTAGAGGCTACCAGTCCACTATCGTCCGGGCTGCACTACGCGAGACGGCCTATGCACCGCCCCTCTCGCTCACGTCGCGGCCATAGCAACGACTCCACAGCAAGGTCCCCGCCACCTCAAACCTTGGTAAGCGTCTCCCCTCCCGCTTCTCCTGAGGGCCCTCAATCACGTGGCATCGTTGTCGAGGATATCACGTTTGTCTAGTTGTGGGTAGTGTTCGTGGAGGACTGCGCTGCACTCTCAAACACGTTCTCGCACGTTGCCTCCATTGTCATCGATGCCGCAGCTGCCACTACATCTACCTTTGTAGCAGTAGTCAGGGCTGCGCGTGCCCCTACCGCCACGTCGGCTGGCAGGGCTGCCGAGACTTACGCTGAGGCATGCGTGGTGATTGGACCTATTGCCGTAGTAGCTGCTAATGTAGGCACACAGCTTGTAGTCGCCACGTCAACTGTGACATCCGCCAAAGCATCTGCACCATCAGCCACAGCAGCGACAGCATAATCAATCCGCACGACCACAGCTGCCGCCGTGACACACGCTTCCTCATCTCCATTGGCCGCTGTCAACGTCATCACTACCTTCATCTCCGCCGCTGCTGTCTTCACCACGCTCGGCATCGTCGTCGTCACAGGCGCCCTTGCTCTCTTTGTCCCAATCACTGCTGATGTCTCATTCCTAGTCGCCGCCTCACCTGCTGATATTCTTCAACTTCTCTCTTTCCTTTGTAGACCATCTCCCCCCACAACATCGTGAGCTGCCCACCTGCTTGCATCTCGCTGTTGGACTCTTGCCTCTTTTCTCTCTTCTCCCTGCGGTGTCTTACTGTGTCTGACTTGGGGTGAGGTTGTCCTGTAGCGTTTTACGTGCAAAGGCACCCTCTGATTTCCCATGCCCATTGGGACGGGGGAAACTCTGCCGAAATCTGTCCGGCAGAGCCCCTTCGTCGTCACCATGCCTGGTGACGATGAGTCAGTCATTGCTAAACTACAGCGTGAGCTAATCCTTATCCGCGAGGCTCAGTGGGAGGTTGAAGATCACCTTAAATTCGCAAATGACAATCGCGCAGCATTTGCTGATGAAGTCGTTGCTATAGTCCTCAAGCGTCTTGCTGCTACGTCTGTCACCCTCTCTGGCACTGCTGCCGGCACTGGTGTTGGTGCCTCCTCTACACCGTCTGCCGCTAGCACAGCTGCTGCCAATATTGCTGTTATTTTGCCTACTACCACCTCTGCCATCGCGGCTTGCCAGCATGACTTCTTCTCACAGCCCCCAGTCCTCGCCGCTAGGCTTGTTTTCTCTACCTAGGAAACTCATTTCAGTGCCTGGGCTTAGGGGGAACGCCTGTGGCAGTACAACTTCCCAGCAGTCCCGCCTTTCACGCATGTTGCTAATGAGTCTGCTCGTGCTCTCCGCGCTCTCATCGTCGCTGCACCCGAGACGCTCGTTGATGATGTCGGCACATACAACGCTTTGCTGATCCCATTGGCGCATACAGCATGCTTCGTCGCCGCAATACTGTCACTAGCCAAGCTGCTCAGAGCGTACTCACCGTGCAGTTCAACACGCTCTAGATGTGTGCGGATGAATAAGCCGATGCATATTGAGCCCGTAGGCTCAAACTACTCCGTAAGCTTGACAAAGCTGCACCTGGCCAACGGTCGGCAGTGCTCACCATGGTCAATGGCTTGATCCCCAATCTCTCTCACCTCCTTCGTGGTGTCAAAGCCGATGAGCTGCAGCATCTTACATCACAGCTTGTGCTGCCCATGTCCCCTCCTGGTGTTGGAGCACTTTGGAACTTTGCGGCGGAGCGTCTTGCTAATTGGTGGACCAGCCTACAGAACAAGCGTCTCCACCGCTCTGCTGTCGCTGGGGTTGCTGCTGTCACTACTTCAGCCTCTTCCCCCGATTCTGCCTCTGCCTCTACTAACTCATCCTCTTCTCCCACTACCGCCACGGCTCTCGCCTCTCAGGGCCGCGACCACGGTTGTGGTAAGGGAAAATGCTGAGGGAAAACCGTGGACTCTACTCTTGGGAATCCTGGCGAGGTGGTGTGCTGGAATTGCGGCTCTTCCAAGCACTCCGCTCGGAAGTGCCATGCTCCACCTAATGATCTTCGCCTTGCACGCGCCATGCGTGTCCACTGGGCTCACTCCAGCGGCTCCTCCTCCTCTATAATCAGCACCAGCACAAGCTCAAGCTCCAGCTCCAGTGCCTCGTCACGGTCTGCTGGCTCCTCCTCCGCGCAGGCCTAATCCACTACAGGTGTCCTCTCCTTGCCTCAGCAGATGACGTTTTCCTGGGGTTGGCCGCCACCGTATGGGGCGCCCGTCTACTCTGGTCCCCCTTCTCCGGCCTACTTCACCCCCCCCGTGGCTTCCTCCCTCCTCGGGGTCCTCTGCTCCGTCGGCGTCCTCCGTCGGCAGCGAGCGCCAGCTGGAGCAGTCCCTTCTTCAGCGTCTTCACCTTCGCGATCAGGGAGGTGAGAGTGTCACTGCGATGGCCAGCGGTCCCTCATGCCACTCTGACTTTGTTCTTTGTGGGGATCCCCCGGGTCATGTTCTTCGGTGTCCGTCTGCATCTGTTCCATGGGTCAAACACTGGCAGTCTTTCGTACTCCCTCGGCGTCTCGCAGCCTATGCCTTGTCATCCCCTCCTGTTAGCACTATTGCTACATGTGGTGTCCTTTCCGGGATTCAGGTCTCGGGTGGCTTCTGGGTCCTTGACTCAGGGCCACTCACCACATGACGTCTGGCCGCGCCTCCTTTGTTTCGTTGGGGCCTGCCTGTCCTGTTCGCTTTGCCCGCAATGGTTCTGGCCAGTTGCTTCCCGTTCTGGGCGTGGGCATCATGCGCTTCGTTGGTCCCAATGGCATGTTGTTCTTGCCTGATGTTCTCTATGTGCCTTCCTTAGAACTCAGCCTCTTGTCCGTGACTTTGCTAGACAATCAGGGTATGGATTTCTCTGCTAGTCAGGGTATCGGCACTGTCGTTCTTCGCTCCTCGGGTCATGTCGTCCTTCAGGGTGTCAAGTGTGACAAGTTCTATCGTGTTCCTTTGCTTGCACCCTCCACCCCCTCTGTTGGCACCTCCCTCGTTCATGTCGCTCCCTCTCTTTTTCCTCACCATGTTCAGCTCTTGCATCGCCATCTAGGGCACATTCACACTAATGCCATCACCAGCATGCTCCGCCTGCAACCTGCGCTCGGTCTATCCCCGCCTACTTTTCCGGGACCCTGTCCCTCTGACTATCTTCATTGTGCCCAGGGCCAAATGCATCGCTCTCATTTCGCTACCTCTACCTCCCAGTCCTCTCATCCCCTTGATCTTGTTCATGGGTCCCCTTTCCCATGAGTTTCTTGGGGGTGCCGGATAGTATGTCTTGTGCCTCACTGATGACTTCTCTCATTTTCACTGGCTTTTTGCTCTCCGCCAGGAGAGCGATCTTTGCACTATCCTTGAGTCTTAGCTCGTGAAAGCCAAGCGATCGTGTCAGCGGTCCCTGTGTGTCTTCTGCAGTGATCATGGCGGTGAGTTCCTTGGTCCCACCGCCCACCTCCTCGAGTCTAAGGGGATGTGTCTGGAGACCTCTGCTCCTTACACACCCTAGCAAAACGGTGTCTCTAAACGCTGGAACCGGACGCTTGCCGATGGCGTCCGGACTCTTTTATCTGAGTCTGGTCTTTCTCCGTTGTTCGCCTTTGAGGCCATGTGCTACATAACCTGGTTTTGGAACCGTGTCCCCCACGGTCCCCTCCCACGTACAATCACCCCTTTTTAGCGTTGGTATGGCGCCCGCACCGATCTTCGCCTTGCTCGCGTCTGGGTTTGCATTCCGTCTGTCTGGCTACCTGAGGACCTTCGCGATGGGAAGCTCTCCCTGCGTGGTCGTCTCTGCCCCTTCCTGGGTGTGTCCGCCAAGTCTAAGGCCTAGCGCTTCTGGGATCCAGAGCGCCAGCGTATTGTAGAGTCTCGTGATGCCTTGTTCTTCGAGTCCATCTTCCTTCATGACCTCAGTCATCCTGTCTCATCGGCCTCCCTTCTGCCGCTCTCTCGGTTGCGGGGGGAGGTTGGACCTACCGTCCGACTTGCCGTCCTTGCTGGTCCCGCATGTCCTGCTGCTATTTCCACTCAGCATCCTTCACCCTTAGTGCGGCCTCCTGAGTCAGACTCTGCACTACCCCTTGCAGCTCACCCGGCCTCGTTGCCTAGCGTTCCTGCTTCTCCTGTCTTGTCCTCCCCGTCTGCCTCCAACTCCGTGCCTCTTGCACACTCCGTGTCTCCTGCGCACTCCTCCGCATTCTTCTCTTGTCCGCCGGCCCCGGCCATGTCGACCCCTGCTCATCCCTCTGGTCCATCTCCCGTCTCTCCCTTTGTTCATGGCAGTCGCCTCCGTGCTCTTCCAACACGCTCTCACAACGCCTCTGCGTTTGACCCGCGATCGCTACCGTCCCAGCCTATGTAGTTGTCGGCACTACCAACCAGCATGGATGCCTTGGGCTTGGCCACAGGGGTTGTCCACCCCAGCTCCGCCCTTGGCTATGCATTGCTCCTTACGGAGCATGAGCAAGCACTGGACGCCGCCATTCTTGGCAGCGTTGCAGAGTGTCATGCCACTGCTGCTGCGTCGCTCCCTTCGCCTGATCCCACCACAGTCCGCCAGGCACATGCAGCACCTGACTCTGAGCAATGGGAGGCTGCCATGCGTGATGAGCTTTGAGCTCTTGACGATCACGTTGTCTATGAGCTTGTTGATCTAACGCCCGGTCGCAAGGCCATTGACGTTCAATGGGTTTTTCAGCAGAAGTACAAGCCGAACGGTGAGCTCGACAAGTTTAAGGCACGTCTTACAGCTAAGGGAAATTCCCAGATCGCCGACGTCAACTTCAATGAGACGTTTGCCCCTGTCAGGCGCTACACCATTGCTCGAGCTCTCCTTTGCCTTGTGTCGCATCATGACTGGGAGCTCGAGTAGATGGATGTCAACAATGCCTTCTTGCACGGACGTCTGGAGGAAGAGATCTATATGATCCAGCCTCCAGGGTTTGCGGATGGCACGGACAGGGTTTGGAGACAGTGCAAGGCCCTCTATGGCCTCAAGCAGTCTCCTAGGTGCTGGAATCAGGAGATCACTTCAAACACTGGAGAAAGGGGGGTACCGATGGAGCACCCTTGACCCTTCCCTTTTCATCACTCCAATGTTGTCACCCTTCGCAGCCATTCTCGTCCATATCGATGACCTGCTGATCGTTTCACCCAGTCATGAGGCAGTGACCTCAGTCAAGTCCCTGCTGAAGTCCACGTACAAAATGAAAGATCTGGGTCCGGCTCGAGTCTTTCTAGGCATGGAGCTTGAGTGCGACCGCGCTTGTTGCGTTCTCCACGTTCATCAAGCCGCCTACGTGAGGGGTCGGGGGGAGCACTTTGCCTCACTTCTTGAGGCTGTCCCCACAGCCTCCATACCAATGACACCCGCTGGACAGCGGCTGCTCAAAACACTTGACGTGTCAAAGCTGGAGGAGACAGTGGAGGTGAATGACAATCTGAGAGTGATAGGGTCTCTGATGTACCTTGCCACCACTACGCAGGCAGACGTTGCCTTCGTAGTGAACTTTCTTGTCTAGTTCTCACAGTTCCCTAGAGTGCGCCACATGGAGGCAGCGTTGCGTGTCATCAGGTTTGCACTCTCTAGTGCTCGTGTCGGCCTTTGTTACCGGGCACAGCCGTCGGTGGTCGTGGATAGATACACTGACAGTGACTGGGCGCACGACGTTGATGCTCGCAGTCGTACCGGCTACGTCTTCCTTGTTGGGGGGACGGCAATCTCATGGAAAAGTGGCAAGCAGGGGTGTGTTGCGCGTAGCTCCAGCAAGGATGATTATGTTGCCCTTGGCATAGGGACCTGTGAGAGCATCTCGTTGTGTTGACTGTTGCAGCAATTGCGTGTCCCTATCCATTGCATCACCTTGCGCTGTGACAACCAAAGCACAAAGGCAACTGCTGAGCACGATGGCATGCATCACACTCGCACTAAGCATATCAATGTTGAACACCATTTTGTGCGTGAGAGGGTGGCTGCTGGTGATGTCCAAATCGTGTGGGTTGACACCACACAGCAGCGAGCTGATTTCCTCACAAAGGCACTAAGTAGTAACGTCTTCAAGGCAGCCATTCACGCAGTTGGGTTGTTGTGTGCTCGTGATGTCCCAGGTTGATCCGTTGTGCCAGTGCCTATGTCTAGTCCATCGTCACTACTCGTGACGCCAGTCTCGTGCTTGTGAGTGTAATGTGCTCTGTTCAGCCGTGGGTCATGGGGGAGACCCTGGAGCTCTGATACCAATGTAGCGGATTGGACGGAATCCTTGGCCGACTAGGCCAAAACCCCGGTGCTTGAGGGTCTCCGACCCTCAAGCCATCCCGTCCAACCGCCCACAGTCCCAGGTGACCCTGCTCGAGCCACGTGGCTCCTTCGACCGGTCGGCATGGCACAACCACGCTACAAGATGGCAGCCAAAACTTTCACGGTGAATGGCACAACAACAATGAACCCGATATCCAATTATGTGATGGACCCCTCAGGCTTGGCAAACCCTTCCCATTCCCGGCTCCCTCCCCTGCAGCCCGTCGAGACGACACCTAGCACGATGGGAGGGACTGGCCAACATGCGCGAATCAACGAAGACCTGTACCACAAGTTGTCGGGACTGAAGTGCCTCAATACACAGATGCTCGAACAACCCAACACGGCGATGGTGGAGCTTCCAAATTCTTGTGCGCATGAAGTTGTGGTCACAAAGGGAAGTGTACAACTTTTGAATGCACACTTGATAAGACTGGCACTTTCTGAGTTCATCGATCGCGCAAACTCCAAGCAGCCAACGGTCAGGATGTGGCTCACATATTTGGAGGTGTACTTCACAACTTCTGGGGTTAACAACGAAAATAAAAAAAATTAACCTCACAGACTCTCTTTCTGGTGGTCCAATCTAAAGGCCATCAAATGGGAGAAGAAGACCAGCGGTGTAAGATCATTAGATCACGCATTTGCTCCTATATTGTCGACCACAAGGGTATTAGCTCTCAAGCAGCTTAATCCAGCGAGGCCCGATTCTCTCATGCCACCCAAAACGTGGAACGACTCCATGTGTGCTACTCTCATTTGCTTTTAGAAGCTGAACAAAAAGTCCGATGCATGATGTAGCCTCCAACGCCTACGTTGGTAGTCCAACATGACAAAGTACACTCGGCGGTTTTGTCAAATCATCATCAACAGTGACCTCGCCACAGAGGAAATGTGTTTGTAGTACAATAACAGCCTCAACCGAGATATTTGACGAGCAATCCCCATTTTTGGAATCCAGAGAGACCTAACGCGAATGATTGCAGCATCCAGTCGTATCAAGACTACCAACAACAACGCACGAATGTTGGAATCCAATGGCTTACGAACCCAAAGCCACAATCCTTATCGTGGCGGAGGGAAGTCACGGTCGACGGAAACCTCATCTCCAATGGAGATTGACACTAACGATCAACGCGATTAACAACTCTGTTGGACTTGCGAGAAGCCTGGTCATATCTCGCGCGACTACCGAAAGCAGCAACATCAACCCCAAACAAGGGGGAAGTCGTAGAAGATAAGACCCATGTGGCCTATAAAGTCTTTAACACATGCGAGAGGTCAACAAACTCATAGATAAAGTGCTCACGGATGGCTAAGGCTGCACATGGATCCTAGAATCCGTGGCAACTACCCGTGGATACCGTTCCGGATCTGAATTTGGGAATCCGGATCCAGGATCTTGGATCTGGTTGGTATTCACAGATTCTAACCAAATCCTGAGAGGAGGGGGGGGAGGGAGGGAAGAAGAAAAAAGTGCAAGAGGTCCTGCCCAAGCTTGTCGCGGATCTGAGAAACATGCTTATTAAACTTCAATCAGTCATGTTCGCGTGCCGCGCTGGCCATCCTTACTTGAGCAGAGCATGACTGTCCGTCGGACGTGGACCACCAGAACTTTGTGCACGCAATTCAAGCGCAAAGTTCTGGTGGTACACGTCCGATGCATGCAACCAATGCTCACATGAGGGCCGGCCTCAATGGCCATTGCCTGATTGGCACAGACGACCCAATGATGTGGATCGCCTCTGTCAGAAACCGGGAGCACGAACTACGCAGCCCATTTTGTGTGCTCCCATAACAGCACAGTATGTTGTTATGGGAGTACTCGCAAACCTTCCGAGCACATCGTTTGCGAGTACTTCCATAACAGCGTGCAACGCTAGACTCCTACATGGGAAGATTCATGCATGCTGCGGACATGCACGACTCCTCCCATGGAGGAGTCGAGCATACGCTATGAAAAACTAGCTTTTTTTCCATGTAGATTAGGATTGATGGATCCGGTATATGGGAACCATGAATCCAGGTCCCGGATACGTGAATCCATGGATCCGCAAATCCATGGATCCAGAACCGGGGTTCCGGATCCACGTCTAGGATCCATCCCGAGGATCGGTATCCACCTCAACATCTGCGGATATGATTCATGTGCGGCCTTACAGATGGCTCTTACCTCATCTTCACAAGTAGCATGCCACATCTTTATATCCTGAGCCAAGAGTGCCTCCTTCAACATGCATGAGTCGGCATCATCGAGGGAGAACTTTAGATGGCTGAGACACACGCCTCTGGACTAAGCCCGACCACGACAAGGTTGGTTGTAACATTTCAAGCACCCAAGAAATCTTCAGCGATCAACTCATGACTGACAGGACATACTACGTCTACCTCAGCGTAACTCCCTTGAAACTCTGGCCAAGAGCCTTTATGCCAGGCTAGCCACCCTGAACACAACGACTAGGACGTCTGGATGTCGATTTGGTCGTCCGCTGAATTCTAGAGGCCAGTATTCAAAGGCGTCCACCGGGCTCATGAGAATAGCCCGAAGCTTAGGTGCTCACCTCCGGCTTTGCACCAAGCGACTGGTCCACAAATATAGGGGCTGCAGGCTCGGAAAGAAAGAGACAGGATACAAGATGATCATGGATGGGTGCAGGCTTGCACGGGAGAAGCAAGTGGATAGAGGATCAAGTGTGACAAGGGATAATGTCATTGGCACAAGACCATGTGTGCAAGAGCAATGTGGCATAGGCACAGTTGTGCCTCTGGTAACTGGCACCGGCACGAAAGCAGTTGTGCCGGTGGCGACTGACACCGGCACGTGAGCAAGTGTACGAGAGGAGACCGACACTACCACATGAGCACGTGTGCCAGAGGGGACAGAAACTGGCATGAGAGCAAGTGCGCCAAAGGGGACGAACATTGGCGTAGGAACAGGTGTGCCATAGGAGACCGACACTGGTGCGAGAGTACATATGCCAAGGGGGTCTTACACTTGCACGGGAGAAGGTGTGCCAAAGGGTACCGGCCAGGCCATAGGACTGACAAACAAAAACGTGGGACAATTATCAACCGGAGACCGGACCCAAGGCGAGGAAGCCCGGATGGACCCATCCGTAGGTCTAGACTCCCCCACCCATCGAGAAGCCACACAGGTGCAAACGTGATCGGCGGCCAGCGACAGAATACTAAACCATTTTAGAAGGAGGAAGCAGTGGAGGTAGGGTTGGCAAACTGGGACAAGTGTCAGCAGTCATTGTTGTAATAAGTGGACTCTGCTGATGAGTGACAACAACCTCATGAGCCGATATTGCTTGGAGAAAGTAGCGATAAGCCCACAGGAGTAATTGTAGGGACTCCGGTAACATGGAGAGGTTCACATGGTCGAAGCCCTAAAGAGCTTCATGTGGTCCAAGTGCATCCCCATCATGATAGTGTCGAGAGCCCCCAATTGCTTCCCGCCACCAATCTCAAGGCGCATACAAAGGCGCATGATGCGCCTCCAGTAGTATGCTGCAAGTTGCGTGGGACCCTGGCAGAGAGATGAGATCATGCCGCGCTCGTGACATGGATCTCTATAGTAAATTGTGTCAGGGCCAGCTCCCAGCCCTTGCGCCAGTCTGCTCCTATCTTGTCCCGGACTCACCTTAGAAGGGAGAAAAGTCGACCTTAGTCTCTCGTGGCATGGCATAGAGCACACCACACAATGCCCTCGCTGCCCTCCAGACCTAGTGAGCATCGTGGGTCTCATACTAGCTGTGGTAGTAGGGCCAAACGTCTAGAGAGTCTGCCCAAACCTGACATAGGATCTCTAACATTCAAAGTCCTTGACACTATCATAGCAAGGTGGAGGTATCTCAAATTCCTTTGGTTGCCGCTTCGTGGGAAGGGCAACCTCACGCTTGGGAGAAGAAGGGAGAGGTATAAAGAGACCACGGTGAGATAAACACAATAAAAATTGAACGCAATTGAACAATGTGGCTGCACCTGACAGCAAGAAGGTGCCGGGGTAAGAGGTTGTGATCCCAGACACAGCTCATGAATACGCTCCTCAAGGATATGGATCTCATCTTCACGTGTATCATCCTCCATGTCCTCCTCATCCGAGGTGTCAACGTGTAACTTGGATGTGCTGAGGCTATGGTGTTGTGTAGGGTGTGGACCGTTGAACACATGGTGTAGCTCTATTGGATCCTCTTGGTGTCTCTTGTGAGGCCCGTGATTGCCCCCTCAGTATCGCCATGATATCCTACATCACGTCCTTCTCATACTACTACTAGCCACGCATCTCATCCTACGTCCAACAAAGCTCGTTCATCGTGAGTGATCGCGACCGTGGACTCGTGACGACCAAGGAGGAGGAAGAGGAGGGATCTGCAAACCCCTTGCCTTTGTCACAAACAGGCACCGTAGGTGTGGCTCAGTATGGGTCCGAACGTCATAATGGTCCAAACAAGAAATCAAAAGTGTTTCTCAAGGATATGAAATGCTTGTAAAACTTTATTTCCTGGCCAGAAATTTGACAAAGTATGTGTGATGATGCCATCAACCATAATAATGATATCAGCATGAATGTCATCCACATCAAGAAAAAACTGCACCAACGATGTGGCAGAGCATGCTGATCATAATGGTAGTGGTCTCTTGAACAAAAATCAACGTCATGTTTATTGTCACAGTCCGAACTCCGGGAATTTCCAGTTATAAGAGTCTGTCTTCATTTCCTCTACACTACAAGGCACAAAACGAAGCTCATGTGGAGACAATGGACATGTTACCATTTAACCATAGTTAATCATAGGTAAAACATTCATAATTATTTACAAACCAGTACGTCACCCCTTTTGTCTTGTTCCGTAACAATTGGAAACTTGGTCAGTTTTGTTGTTGAGAAAGGGTGAATGTAATCGGGTTCAGATGAGTTTGATCAAAACGGCCGCAACTAATGCAAGTAACGCTTGGGCATTGACAGCAACCAAGTTTCGGGGGACGTAGATCTGCTCACTTTGAGTGAGCAGATGTAGTTGCCCAAATGCTCAACTCGTCAGAGTCATGGAAAATCGCATCCGTAGACATAAGATAGCAACTATGCTTCAAACATCCAGGGTGTGAACACGCCGTTCCCTATTCCATATTGGTACATAATTCATGCCCTATTGTTTAGAAAATCCTAAGAAAACACCTTCGTGAAACCCCTTGCAAATTATGAAGGTAATCCGATATCTCCAGGGCTTTCTTATGAGTTCTAACACGCCTAAAACAGTGGTTGTTTGGGGTAGCCACACTATCACACGTCCAGGAGGGGTGGGAGGTACGACCTGAATGAAGCTTCCGGGAAGCTTAACAAATTGCTTAGGAACATCACGTACCCACACTGCTTCTGGAAAGGGTTGGATGGCCCTTTGATTAATTCCTGGTGGTGCCGTGGTGATGTGATTGTAGCTTTCATTGCAAGGGTGCCTCTACTGCTGTAATCTGCTACGGTGGGTCTCTTACTTGGTGGTCCTCCCAAAACTGTGGCTATATCAATTAATCTCATAGCTGCTGCCATTGTTGTGTCTCTACAAAGTAGCTTAGTCAGGGATCCCTTGCTACTATAATACCATGATGAACTACTAAGAGGTTTCCTAGTCTTGCTACTATTGACATGGCGACATTGTCTAGTCAATTGACGCACTAGGAAGCAAGCAAGTGCAGGAAACAATAGGGGTTAGGCTAGGGAGATGCGCAAATTCTCATAAGTTTCAACAGCTTAGTCGTACGAAAAGGAATGACAATTCACAAGCACACAGTACAAATCCCTATTACGGTGCATGGCGGGTGACGCACAAGGTAGTATCAGTTTTTCCTTGAACCAGCCCAGACGCAACACTGTCAGTATCACTATACTGGTCGTAACCCTGCGCACATGCATCCAAACGCAACACCATTTGAGCCTAGAGATGCAAAATCTCAAGTTAGACGCTACGTGTGGTTACGAGTACAAGTCCGACATGGATCAGTGGATGCACAATGCAAAAGCTGCAAATCTAGCTGAAGAGCTACTCTATCAAGGAAACTCTAGCAATCGTAGAAAAGTGCATAACACTCCAACAAGCCCACAGGACTCTGTGGCAACAATCTAGCTGATGCTCGTGTATGAGGCACCACCCTGTAATTATCTGGCTGTAGTTGGATCCGCATGAGGGGTCTGCAGAAGCATGGACATGGCCGACTGGTCAGATTAAGCTGTACAAACGGATGGTGATGGCTTACATCACAATAATGAGCTCCTAGGGGGGCGGGTTCAATCCCAGAGTTTCTTTGGTGCCGAGGTAGCCCCCCCCGCCTCAGTGAGTCAGGACTAAAGTTTAAAAAAAGGGTAAACATTTCCGAGGTGCTGAGTTTGCCCGTCTCTATGAGGCGTTATGCAATGTCCGTAAGACCAATTTTTTTAAATTGGTCTATGGAACTAAGCTCCCACCGCGTTGGAAAGGAATACCCTGCTACCGATGAAAATCAAGTTAATCTCCCTTGGGCTCGACCCTGTTGCATGATTACGTTCTCCCCTTGTAGGTTGTGTGTAGAAATTCATTCCAAAACAAGTTTTGAAAATAAATGGCCTGAATTCATGCTTGCACGAACCTCTCAAAGAGGGAAAAGCCAGAAACACATAACCTCATCACTTGATTTTGGTTGTTAGCATACACGTTTGACGTAGTCTCCTGAACATTTCTGAATTTAAGAGACCCATAGTTCCTTGAGGCCTTGTGACGAGTGTGTGAAAATCCGGCCCCGGTCTTTTGAAATAAACCAAAAAGAAATCCTTCACACATGACTATCTGAATTTCGGCGGCAGTACGGTACTACAGGGTCCGATGTATGTTATGACAAGCGGAAAATGTGTGGTCCACATCAATGATGTGCAAATCATAAGACAATTCAAAGCTTTGGGACAGATGGATAATCGTTATCAAGCAGCAAGTGTACCTTGATACCAAGTGGCGAGTGAGTAAAGCACAAATGTACAATGTCGAGAATGATAATGAGGCATATTTTAGGTCCTTGGCACTCAGTCCGAGTGATGTATTCCAGGTCAAGCCGTAAGTGGCTGCTTCAAGAAGCTCCACCAAGAATTCGGGAGGCTTCAAGAATATCAACACATGTCTCTGTAAAAGTGTAGCGCTGTCAAGAAATCGACCAAAAATTATCGAAAAATCCATATGATTTGCAACATTTTCGTTGACATTTCAGGAAGGTGGTCCAAGTTGTCAGAAACTTCTGGAACAGAACATTGAAGGCCGGGGCAGTTGGCCAAGATACCCTCAGGCAAACGGCATAAACATTGTGAGGTGGACGCGTGATGGGCCGCGAATGTTAAAAACAAATACCCACTTGCTGAGTTCAGGAGCTTGTGTGTGTCAAGGACACGAGTCACTGACATACCCCCCTCCCCATTATATTGCGACTGCTTGGCACGCTAGCAGACGTAGGCCGATGATGGCAAGAGTAGCCAATGATCAAATGATTGACGTCTTGGAGGTTGTTGTAGAGCTCCCAGTTGTTGTGCACGGTATTGTAGCCATGCCACTTGAACAGATACTCGGTCCTTTTTCCACAGTGTCAATCTTCGAGGATATCTTCAATCACGTAATGCATATCCCCATCTACTTGCATAGGAGGTGGGGGTGCGAAGTCTTTGCTGAAGAAGTGTGTGCTAGGGTCAGTGCATTACTTTAGTTTGCTGATGTGGAAGAGAGGATGAATCAACGTCCTGTTAGGCAGGAGAAGTCAAGAGAAAACAGGGATTTGCATTTGCTTGATCCCAAACAATCCCAACCATCAGAGTTTGAGTTCCACAAAGGCGTTTCCTCACGGTTAAATGTTCATGGAACTGAGAAGGATGCAATCGCCAGCGCTGAACACGTCATCGCTGCGATGTCGGTCAGCCGCTCGCTTCATGGTTTCTTAAGTCTTTACGGGAGTCTAACATTTTTCCTCCCAAATGGTTGCAAAATGTCTGCGGTGGATGTCGACTGTAGGGATATTGCTCTTGCTTTGAAATCCAGCCGGTGTGGCGGAAAGTTTGTCGTAAACCACTCCAAAAGGATTTTTTTCCATTGCGGTAGAAGTGGCAAGCGTAGCCACCGAATCAGTGCCATGGGGCTCTCATAAAGTGCCGAGGAGTTGTTCCGGGGTTTGATTGGTCCGCTCGGTTTGCCTGTCGTTTTAAGGGTAGAACGATGTAGATAGCTGATTCCGACTATTGGACTAACGCGTCATTCATTCGTGCCACAAATGGTTGGTGAAACGTTTGTCTCTGTCGCTGATGGTACGTGGCATCTTGTGTAGCCACACAATTTGTTTCAGGAATATTCATTCTCTTCCCTTTGTGGTGATGGTGGTCATTGTCAAAATGATTTGCGACATTTTTTTTAATCTGTCCACCACAACAAGGGTGGTGTCATTCTCCTAGGGAGTGATGGGAAATCGTGTCACGAAGTCCACGCTGATGTCGGCCCATGGTTCCGTCGGAACAGGTAGTTGTTGGAGTAGACCGGGTGGCCGCGTGCGACCAGGTTTTTGTCGCCAACATGTGTCACATAACTTGTAGAAATTCGACACGTTAATCTGCATCTTTTCCCGCCAGAAATATTTTGCTACCTTCTTGAGCGTCTTATCCTCGTCAAAGTGTCCACCTTGACGGATGATGTGGCATTCCTCCAATAACATCCTCTGTAGCTCCTCGTTTGGTAGAACAACAACTTGGCGAGTGAATCACTATTGCCAATAGGGGTCATCGAACCAAAACATCATTTTTTCGTATCCGCCAAACTCCTCATAACTCTTTGCAAACACCCTCTTGAGGTAAGGGTCTTGTTCAAGGAGCAACGTGCCGATCTTGGCCATTAAATCTGGTCGTCAACATAGAGAGACCACGGGATTAGTCTTTCCAGGTGGGTACTCAATGTCATTATCGAAGTTGGACTCGCGGAACTCCATTCATCGAGTTTGTCAATGGCTTTGATTTGACTGAGTTTTGAAATGTTTTAGTGTGTGATGGTCAGTGTGTACGTTGCATTGCGGACATTCCAAGTAGCACCGCTATGTCTTGAATACATCCATGAGTATTTCTTTCTCGTGCACCACATGGTTGAGTTCCAGCCCGCGTGTTTTTTGCGACATGTATGCGACTGGTTGTTCTATACTACTGGTTGTTCTCCACTACTGTTGTCTTGGAGGAGAACAGCTCTGATAGCTCAATCAGATACGTTGGTGGCCATGACATAGTCCATTGTTGGATGTGCCAATCGTAAGGCTGTCGCCGAGGTCACTGCATTTCTCAAAGATTTGACCACATCTTGTTTGCTATCCCCCCAATTCCACTCGGTGGTTTTCAGGGTGAGATCGGAGAGAGGCGCTGACACTCACGTGTAGTCCTTTATAAATCAACAATAGTAGTCAGAGAAGCCCAAAAACACTTGGACGTCCCAAAAATTTGTAGTCGTTGGCCAATCAGCCATTGCCTCTATCTTTTTCGGGTCCATGGTGATCCGTCCGCCATCGATTATGTGGCCGAGAAACTCCATCAAAGAGCAACCAAAGTCGCATTTCAAGAGATTTTCCAAAACATATCTTTCTTTGTAAAATCTAAATAACTTCTCGCTCATGTTTTTTCCTCAGCGTTGCGTCTGTACACCAATATGTCGTCAAGATACACAACAACAAAGTCGTCGAGGTATGGGCAAAAGATGTTCATCACCACCATAAACATTGTGGGGGCATTTGTGAGTCCGAACAGCATGAACGTGAACTCAAAGTGCTCGTATGTGGTGCAAAATATTGTCTTCTTGACGACCTTATCAGATACGCAGAACTAATGATAGCCACTACGGAGGTCTGTTTTTGCTGAAAATTTGGGTCATGCAGAGTTGGTCAAAAATCGCATCCGCTCGTTCAACTCTTGGTCGTCCACACACATCCGCATTTCTCCAGTTCTTCACAAAAAGTACAGGGGTCACGTAGGATGATGTGGAGAGTCTGATGAACCCCTAACCGAGCATCTCGCCTAGGTGCTCCTTGAGTTCAATTAAATCGTTATCGCTCATCTGATAGGTCCCCTTCACCATCGGAGTGATGTCCGGCTTTAGGTCTGTCTGATTTTTTATGTTCCATTGTGAAGGCATCTCTCCGAGCAGTTTGTCAAGAAAAACCCCTTCAAAATCCTTGATGAGCGTGTCTGTCCAGTCTAAGGCATGACGCTTTTCGGGCTCAGTGAGCCAGCGTGTCATAAAGTCTTGTGATGTGCTGTTCTTTGAGTCTGTGTTCCTCCATGACCTTGGTCATCTTTTCTTTTGTTTCCTCCCTTTTGTCGCTCTCTCAAAGGGGGAGGGGGGAGCCGGTCTTATGTATTTACATTCCCTGTGCCCGCTTCTTCGCAACCCTCACCCTCGGCTCTTTCTCAGTCGTCCGGCCCCGTGTCCATACATTCCTCAGAGTTCCTTCCATCCTCGTTGTCCAGCTTGTCTGACGTGCAGTCCTCTCCGATCACGTCCTCCGTCGCGTCTGAGTCAATGTCTCCTGCCCATTCCTCTACGGCTCCATTCAGTCTTGTCGCTCCTGTCGTATCTAGTCCTCTTGACCCTCCTCCAGTCCATGCGTGTGACTTACCTCGTCATACAAACCCCACTTGTTGAGCATCCGTCTCCCCCTTTGGCCAAGGCGGACGCCTTCGAGCATCCAACTGTTCTTCCAATGCCTCCACAGCCTCAGCTGGTTTACCTCTAACACAAACGGAGCAGTCTCCTGTCGTGCCAACTGACATGGATGCGCTCCGCCTGGCTACTCTGGATGTTGATCCTAGTTCTGCTCTAGGCTATACACTTCTCCCAGTTCTAGTCACGACTGAGCATGCGCTGGCATTGGACACCACTGCTCTTAGTAGCGTCGCTAAGTGTCATGTTTCTATCGCCACTGCGCCTCAGTCGCGTGAACCCACCAGAGTTTGGCAGGCGCGCACGCCATCGGACGTCCAGAAGTGGGAAGTTGCAATGGGAGACTAGTTGAAAGGTCTTGACGAGCATGCCGTATGCAAGCTGGTTGATCTACCACAAGGGCACAAAACCATCTATGCTCGATGGGTCTTCTGTAAACGGTGTACTTCATCTTGTAAGTGGACTGCAATAGAGACTTTGCGGACTTGACAAATTGCAGTTGTACAGGCCCAACGATGCACTTGACAAGTACAAAGCTCGTCTCACTGTAAAGGGGTTCCAGCAAGTACAAGAAAGTACCATGGGACTTTCGCACCCGTCGAACGCTACACTAGAGCCCAAGCGCTTTGAGCCTTGTATCCCACAATGAGTGGGAACTGGAATAGACAGACGTGAATGACATATTCTTGCACATTTGGTTGGATGAGGATATCTACATAGTCTAACCTCATGGGTTTTCTAATGATACCGGCTACGAAAAGGACCTCTATGGCCTAGATCAGTCACCTCAATGATGAAAGCAAGAAATCACGTCGACCCTCGGGAAAGGGGAAGAGGGGGGGTTACCGGCGTAGTGGTGGATCCGTCACTCTTTGTCACTCCACTGACGGTCTCGTTTGAATCCATTCTTGTCTATGTTGACGACCTGCTGATTCCGTCACCTAACTAGGAGGTTGCCAAGTCCGCAAAGTCTCTATTGCAGTCCACTTACAAGATGAAGGACTTGGGACCTGCTCATGTCTTTGTGGGCATTGAGGTTGAGCGCGACTGCTCCCGTCGCGTTCTCCACGTCCAACAAGCTACACACATCTTAAGTCTGGAGAAGCGTTTTGTACCCTGCTTGAGTCTCTGTCCACAGCGTTCACGCCTATGAGGCCAGTTGGCCAAAGGTTGTCAAAAAGGCTAGATGTGTCGAGGCTTGGGGCGGAGCACCTACGTGTCATGGGGATTCTCATGTACCTGGCGACCACGATGAAGGGTATGACACATGGAGGTTACACTGCGTATTTTCAGATGCGCCCTTCCCACTGCCCAGCCATGTCTTTTCTACCGAGCACAGTTGTAAGTGGTGGTTGATGGCAATACCAACAAGGATTGGGCCCATGATGCAATTTCTTGCCACCGCACTAGCCACGTCTTCCTTGAGACGGGTCTGCTCTGTCGTGGAAAAGCGGTAAGCAGAGCTGTGTGGCATGCAAATCTAGCAAAGCGGAGTACGTTGCACTCGGTACAGGAACTTGTGAGAGTATCTGGTTGTCACTGAGAAATTGCTAGGAAGTTTCCTAACCTTGCTGCTGATGATGTGGCGACAGTGTCCAGTCAGCTGACGCACTAGCAAGCAAGCAGGTGCAAGAAATAGCAAGGATCAGGCTAGGGAGACGCGCAAAGTCTCATAAGCTCCAATAGCTTAGTAATGCAGAGAGAAATGACAACTGACGAGCACACATCATAAATACCTGCCGCGGCACACGGCGGGTGACGCACGCGGCAGTGTCAGTTTGTCCTAAAACAGGCTCAAAAACCACTGTTTTGGCCGTAACTCTGCGCACAGGCATCCAAACGCAACACCGTCTGAACCTAGAGATGCAGAATCTTGAGCCGGACGCTATGACTGGTCACACGCACAAGTCCGGCATCGATCGGTGGACAGAAAATACAAAACATGCAAATCGAGCTGGAGAGCCAGTCCACCGAGAAAACTCTAGCACCTGCAGAAAAACTACAGAGCACCCCAGAAAGCACCCGCAACGTCGTGGCAATCGTCTGCCAGCTGCTGGTGGCTGGATCCACCAACTGTCAGTGCTCCGGCGCCAGCTGGGCCCGTATCAGGGATCTGCACGAGCATGGACACGGCCGAGTGGTCACAGTAAGCTGTACAAATGGACGGAAATAACTCACACCACAACAGTCACATCTGTTACAACAGCTGTGATTCCCCATTCTCTCCATCACGTTGCGTTGTGACAGCCAAAGCATGAAAGCTATCGCTAAGGATGACTGTATGCATCACACTCGCACTAGGCATATCAATATGGAGCATCATTTTGTATGTGAGCGTGTGGATGCACATGATGTCGACATCGTCTCGGTCGAAACCTGATAGCAGAGAGCTAATATCCTCACGAAGGCACTCAGGAGTAACATCTTCAAGGCAGCTATTCACGTTGTGGGCTTGTTGTGTGCTTGTGATGTTCCAGGATGATGGATCGTACTTGTGCATGTGTACAGCCTCGTGTCACATCTTGTGAAGTCCACGTGTGTTTTGGTCCTCATTTGTGGGTCAGCTTTTTGGGTCATGAGGGAGTGCTCTTTTATGTGTCTCACTCACATGTAGTGACCTCTTGCCTCATTGCACGCTGACCACACGTGACACATAAACCAGCTATTGTATCTTGTGCCTCCCACAGGCTTGCTTCCGGCTGTTGTGGTGTGAGTCGTTTCCGTCCATTTGTACAGCTTACTGTGACCACTCGGCCTTGTCCATGCTCGTGCAGATCCCTGATACGGGCCCAGCTGGCCCCGGAGCACTGACGGTTGGTGGATCCAGCCACCAGCAGCTGCCAGACGATTGCCACGACGTCCTGGGTGGTTGCTGGGGTGCTCTGCAGTTTTTCTGCAAGTGCTAGAGTTTTCTCGGTGGACTGGCTCTCGAGCCCGATTTGCATGTTTTGTATTGTCCGTCCACCGATCGATGCCGGACTTGTCCGTGTGACCAGTCGTAGCGTCCGGCTCGAGATTCTGGATCTCTAGGTTCAAACGGTGTTGCGTTTGGATGCCTGTGCGCAGAGTTACGGCCAAAACAGTGGTTTTTGTGCCGGTTTTAGGACAAACTGACACTGCCGCGTGCGTCACCCGCCGTGTGCCGCGGCAGGTATTTATGATGTGTGCTTGTCAGTTGTCATTTCTCTCTGCATTACTAAGCTGTTGGAGCTTATGAGACTTTGCACGTCTCCCTAGCCTGATCCTTGCTGTTTCTTGCACCTGCTTGCTTGCTAGTGCGTCAGCTGACTGGACAGTGTCGCCACATCAGCAGCAGCAAGGTTAGGAAGCT
>SZWC01029947.1:5200-21466 GCA_023375785.1 Penium margaritaceum | reverse complement strand
CCTGAAAATAGAGCTATCTTCTGATTGGCTGGTGAGCTGAGTAACAGGCTCTACAGAGCTGGGGGAGGCTAGATCTTGGAGGGGTCTCTCATTGTGTCTCATTCTTAGTTTTTAGTCAGTGATTACTTGTTTTCAGCTGTTGTCTGGTGCTAACTCTGGCGCGTGCAATTCTCAGTAACAAAACCAGAGCTCTCAGACTTAGGCTCTCGTGCAGCAGACTGAGGAGGCAGTGTAAGCAACGAGCGTGGGTTCCTGCACGCTGCATCAACAATGTTGCTGCTTCAAACTACTGTGTTATGTAGTTCTAGCTTGGTATCAGAGCCAGAGAACAACAAAAGCAGCTCAAAATTGGCGTACAAGTCAAGTCAACACCGGCGGTCCCCATAACGTACCCGTACAAAGAAAATGCTGCCGGATTTTTTTCGGCAGTGTTGACCCGCCTTCAAAACTCTCCCGACGCGAGTGATATGCTGACAAAATGTTTTCGGCAGCACAGACCCCACGACGATGGTAGCATGGGTGGACACATGGCCGCCACGACCAACCGACGCTGAAGCAGCATCGATGCATGTGGCGGCATCACCATGACAGGAAAGTGACGTTGTTGCCACCAGTGCGGCATCAGCAGTGGCAGCATGCAACCAGCAGCTAGCAGTAGTAGCAATCAGTAGTAGTATTAGAAACACAGAGCAGCAGCAGTAGCAAGTAGCAATAGCGACAGTGAACAGCAACCAACAGCAAGCAACAGTAGCAGCAGCACACACCAGCAGTAGCAGCAGCAACAAGCAGCAACAGCAATAGCTGCTGTAGCAGCCAATAGTAGCAAGCAGCAACAGTTGCAGCAACGACCAGCAGGAGCAGTATCAGCATCTTCTCATACCCTGTTGCTCCCAGGAAGCACCGAGTTTCCAAGAGCAAGCTCCCTGCTCGTAGCGAGCAACGAGCTCGTTGCTCACAGCGAGCAACAAGATCGCTACTCCCAGCCTACAGCGAGCAGCGAGCAGCGAGCTCGCAACTCAGAGTGACAGAAAAATAAGAGAAGAAAAGAGGCACACAAAAAATTCCCCACCCCACAGGTGGCCTTGCAACAGGTGTAGCAGCCACCACAGTCGTTACAACAGCTATAGGAGCTGCAACAACACGTAGCAGCTCAGCAGCAGCAGTAGCAGCAGCAGCAGCTGTTGCTATAGTTGCTGTAACAGCAGTCGTAACGGCAATAGCAGTAGCAGAAGCAACAGCAGCGGCTCATGTCACTGTTGACGTCACTACTAACGTCAACAACAACCAAAACAAATGATATCAACAGTAGCAACCCTGCAAATAGCTGCTAACGTGAGCCATTGTAGACTAACGTCATTGCTGACGTCATTACTGACATCAGCACCACATAGGAAAAAAAAACCAAAGAGAGGCACCATGACGGAAAGTGGTCGGGGGTCCTCCACCGCTGGAGGACCCCCCTTCCTGCAGCAACTATAGCAGTTGCAGCAACAACAGCAGCAACAGCAACAACAGCAGCAACAGCAACTGCCGCTACTGCAACAACCACACCAGTAGTAGTAGTAGCAGCAACAACAGGAGCAGCAGCAACAACAACAGCCATCGCTGTAACAAGAGTAGCAGTAGGAGCAACATCAGCCACAGTAGTAGCCACCGCAACAGTAGCAGCAACAACAGCAGCAGTAGCAGCAACCGCCACTGTTGTAGCAATAGCAGTAGTAGCAGGAGCAGCAACAGTAGCAGCCATAGTAGTAGTAGCAGCAGTAGATGCAACAGTAACAACAACAACAACATCAGCAACAAGAGCTGCTGCAGTAACATCCGCCGCTATAGTAGTTGCATCAGACGTAGCAGCACCAACACCGCACAAGCTTTGTCGTCAGTCATGCTGGCTTGTCAGATTTGCTTGCCGCCTTGCACTAGCAGCTCAAAACGCTAACATGACAACTAGCAATATTGTAGCCACAGACACAGCTCTTGTAATAGTAGCTACAGCAGCAGCATGAGCACCCGTAGCAACAAATGGAGCAGTAGCGTCCGCAAGCACCCTTTGTTCCACCTAGGTACGTAAGCCATGCGATACCTTCTGTCACGCACTACCTGGCGCAGCAACACACCTAGCGCCAACAGCAGATGGTGTCATCAGTCCTAGGCTCCACTCTTGGTGCCGGGCACAGGCCAAAGGACTTCGAAACCCCACCGCCGCCGTTTCAGTCTGGCAAGCAATTCCAGAGATGGGAGCTCAGCTTCCGAATCTGGGCACAGGTGAGGGCCTGAGGTCCTACCCTTCGACGCCACCCAGGTTGACCAGGTATATGACGCCGGTCGCGCTGTGCGTGCCCTCCTCCCGGTTGCCCATCCAGCTACACGTCTCGCCCTCGAGCCCTTCCTCGGCGACTTCACCACTACCAGCCTCCCTGACCCCATAGCTGCATGGCACGTACTCACGCGACCTCATCGCCTCTCCAGCGAGGCTGAGACTAGTCGCCTGCTCCGGGAGTTCAACTCCCTCCGCATGGGGGAGAGCGAGACGGTCACCTCCCACTGGCAGCGCACAAAGGACATCTTACGTCGCCTCTGAGATGCTGCACCACCCCCTCTTTCCACACTTCAGGCCACCAAGCATGGCGCCACCGACGTTTTCTCTGACGTCTTTATTCACTACTCCCAAGAGGTTCTCACTGCGATGGGCGCCCAGGGTACCCTCATGTCGTGGGCATACAACCTCTTCCTCCACATCGAGGAGGCTTGTCAGGTTTCATGTACCCAGCGCACAGAGTCCCTCATATCTCCTACCGTCGCATCAATGGCTGTTGCCGTCCCCGCAATAGCAGAGTCCTCCGGAGGCGCCTCCTCCTCCGGCAAGAAGAAGTGCAGGGGCAAGAAGGGCAAGGGCCCACAGCAGCACTCCAGCGGATCCGGCGACAACAGCCTTGTCTTTCATAACTACTGTCAGTCAGGCCACGGATGGTACACGTGTCCACTCCCGACAGACGAGGCACGCGTCATCGCCACCATGCGTCACCACTACGAGCATCGCCTTGCCACCGCTTCCGTGACTGTCGCTACTCCTACTACATCCACGCTTCCTCTGTCGACTCCACCATAGTATCATCAGCAGCCGTTCGTGCCCGCTCCTCCATCACCGACGCCTTCCTCCTTCCTTAACTCTGGTGCCGTCATGCCACAGTCGGTGTACTTTGTCGGACCCTCCGATCGCGAAAGTTAGTTGGAGCAGTTCATTGTACTCCAGCTCGGCATTCCTCGCCCTCCTCCCCAGGGAAGTGCGAGTTGCGTCATCGGTGGTTCACCTACACTACCCTCAATGGTAGAGTCTGTGCTACAGTTGTGTCCCATACCTTCGTCCGTCCTGTCCTCTGTCATGCCCTCCCCACCTGCCTTGTTTTGCAACCATGTCTCCTGGCTGGATGACTGGCAACTCCGGTTTCCTCTCCCGTCCACCGCGTCTGCGTCCCTTGCTCACTGCCATGTGACCTCTCATGATCTCGGGACACCTGTGCAAGAGGCGTCTGAGACCTGGATCATCAACTCCGGGGCCACCATGACATGTCAGCCTCCCGCGAGGCCTTCAGTGTCCTTGGCCCCGTTACCGATGATACTAGAGTTCGGAAAAATTCTGGTCAATTCTTACACGTGTGTGGCGTCGGTGTCGTTCGTTTCCTTAGTCATGCTGGCAATTTCTTTCTGACCGACGTCCTCTTTGTCCCTGGTCTTCAGCTCAGCCTTCTGTCTGTCACTGCACTTGACCGCATGAGCATGGACGTCCTGCCCTCCCGTGGTGTCGGCACTGTGTTGTTGCGTCCATCTGGTCATGTCCACCTGCATGCCACCGCCCGTGGTAACTTGTGGCACATGCCGCGCTTGTCTTCACCTTCCTCTACCTCCTCGCCACCTGCCGACACTGGCCATGTTTTTGTCACCAGTTTGCCCTCTCCGTAGCACATACGTCTCCTGCACCGCCGCCTTTGTCACGTCCACTCTGTTGCTATCGACAACATGTTTCACATGCAGCCAGCCAAGGGTCTTGATCCAGACTCGTTTCCCCTACCGTGCCCCACTGAGTGCATTGACTGTGCTCATAGGAAGATGCACTGATCTATCTACCCCCTGTCCACCTCTCGTGCGTCCGGACCCTTGGACTTGGTCCATTGTGATTTCATGGGTCCCCTTCCCAAAGTGTTCGTCAGGGAGCACGGACGCTATATCCTATCCCTCACCGGCGACTACTCCCGCTACCTCTCGGTATTCTGTCTTCGACAGAAGAGCGATGTCTCCCCCACCATTCGGGATTGGCTGGTCCGTCCTGAGCGCGAATGTGGTTGCCCTCTCTGCCACTTTCGCTCTAATCGTAGTGGTGAGTTTATGGATGAGAACACACTCTTCCTCCTTTTCGGAGGCATTCATCACAAGACGTCAGCACCGTACACGCCAGCCCAGAACGGTGTCTCCTAAAGGTGGAATCGTACCATGGCCGATACCGTCTGCACCGTGCGTGTCGAGTCTGGTCTCTCTCATGGCTTCTATTTTGAAGCCATGACCTACATGGCGTGGGTCTGGAACCGGATTCCTCACATACCCCTTCCCTGCGACTCCACACCATACTAGCACTGGTGCGGCCAGCGCGCCGTCTTTCGCTCGGCTCGTGTATGGAGTTGCGTGGCCATCATATGGTTGCCTGTCCCACACCAAGGCAGCAAGCTTGAACCTCGTGGACGACCCTGCACCTTCCTCGGCGTCTCACATCAGTCAGAGGCGCGGTGCTTCTAGGATCCTTCCCGACACTACATAGTCGAGTCTCAGGAGACCCTCTTCTTTGAGGACCTATTTCCCCACAACCTCGTTCGCTCCGGCTCCTTGATGTTCCTCCCGTTGTGTCGGGGAGTGGTGGGTCCATCCTCCATCCAGCCGCGTCCGGGTATCCCATCGTGTAGGCCCACTGGTCCTCTCGGGCCGGCTGCCCTGCCCTTGTCCACTAACTCCTTAGGACCGGCTGTCCCATCCGTGTCCGCCAACCCCTCTGGACCGGCTACCTCTTCTGTGTCCACCAGCCCCTTAGGACCTCCCCCGTCCATCTCCACGAGCCCCACCAGGCCGGCTGCCCCCATCGTGTCCGCTAGCCCCTCACGGCCGGCTGTCCCGTCCGTGTCCGCCAACCCCTCCGGGCCGGCTTCCCCCTCCGTTTCCGCCTTCCCCTCTGGGCAGGCTGCCCCACCCATGTCCGCCAGCCCCTCAGGGCCGGCTGCCCCATCCGTGTCCGCCAGCCCCTCAGGGCCGGCTGCCCCATCCGTGTCCGCCAGCCCCACCGGGCCGGCTGCCCCCTCCCTGTCCGCCAGTCCCTCTGGGCCGACTACCCCGTCTGTGTCCGCCAGTCCGTCTGGGCCGGCTACCCCGTCCGTGTCCGCTAGTTCCTCTGGGTCGACATCCTCGCCCATGTCCGCCAGCCCCTGAGGGCCAGCTGCCCTATCTGTGTCCACTAGCTCCTCTGGGTCGGCTTCCCCGCCCGTGTCCGCCAGTCCCTAAGGACCGACTGTCCCGTCCATGACTGCCACCTCCACCCGAGTCGGCTGCCCCGTCAGTGTCAACGCGTTACACACGTGGTCCGGGAGGGAGCCTCCAACCCAGGCCGACATTGAGCACTCAGGCTGCCTCCTCGCGCCCTCTTGTGCCACGACCTCCCATTACCCCACGAGGCTCCATGCCTCCTTACATACCCACTCTCATAGTCGTGAGTGGGGAATGCGGCACCAAGGCGCTTGGCTTGGCTACTTTGTCAGTCATCACTGACCTGCATCCGGGGTTTGCATTAGGCTACGCCCTACTCCATCAGGAGTACCGACGTACCGTCGCGGCTACATTCGCGCACTTGCCACTTGGGGCACGAGACGCACTCCCCCTCATTATCCAACCCATAGGGCGACCAGTGGACCCGTCCACCCTTCGTGAGGCCCGGGCATCTCCCGAGGCCGCACACTGGGAGGTTGCATGAGCCGAGGAGCTTGCCGCCATCCAGCAACATCAAGTGTACAAGCTTGTCGACCTTCTCCCCGGCCAGAAGGCCATCGGTGCCAAGTGGGTCCTCCGGCAAAAGTGGAATCTACACACGTCACTCGACAAGTACAAGGCTCGTCTTACGGCCAAGAAGTTTGCTCAGGTCCCTGGGGTCGACTATGATTAGATCTTTGCCCCGGTTGGTCGTTTCTCGACTAGCCGAGCGTTATTCAGCCTGGTTGCCCAGCACGGATAGGAGCTGCATCAGATGGATGTGAGCAACGCCTTTCTCCATGTCTTTCTCGAAAGGTGAGGAGCTCTACATGGTGTAGCCCCCCGGCTTTGATGATGGCTCTGGCAAGGTCTGGAGGCTGCGAAAGGCCCTTTACGGCCTGAAGCAATCACCGCACTACTGGAACCAGGAGATCAGTCGCACGCTTCTCAACGACACCCTCCTCCGCAGCTCTGCCAATCCCACACTGTTCATCACTCCGCGAGGCCAACCCTTCGTCATTGTCCTAGACTATGTCGAACGTCTGCTCATTCCGTCGCCGGAGGCAGCTGCCATCCAGCGGGTCAAGGACCTGCTGCATGTCGCCTACCAGATGAAGGACCTCGGGTCAGCACGAGTATTTTGGGGCATAAAGCTTGAGCATGATCGCTCCATGGGCATCTTGCACATTCATTAGGCCGCCTACGTCCAGACCCTATCCGGGCGCTTCACTAAGGACCTGCCCCTCATGTCCAGAGCATCCTCACCCATGTCACCCGATGGTCAGGCGATGCTCAAGAGCTCTGACCCAGCCCTAGTGGGGGAGCCAGTCAATGTGACCACATACGTGTCATTAGGTCACTGATGTTCCTGGCGACGACGATGCGTCCAGAAATCGCGTTCGCCGTCAACCTCCTGGCACAGTTCTCTTAGGAGCCGCATCACCTCCACTTCGAGGCCACGATCTGAGTACTACGCTATGCCGTCTCGACTCCACGGCGAGGCCTCATGTTCCATCGACAGCCATCCGTTGTGGTGACAGGCTAAACTGACAGTGACTGGGCCGACAGTCCAGACGGTAAGAGTTGTACCGGTTGGATCTTTGTTGTTGGCAGCACGGCTGTGTCCTGGCGTAGTCGCGAGCAAGGCTGCATTGCACAAAGCACTATTGAGGCTGAGTATATGGCACCTAGTTCTGGCGCATCTGAGACCGTGTGGCGTCGCATGTTGGCCGAGCTACGCCATTCAGTCCCGTCCATCACGCTGGACTGTGACAATGAGAGTGCCATGGCCATTGCTGATAATCACAGTGTGCATCAAACTCACACAAAACACATCAATATCGAGTATCACTATGTGCGCTTGTTACTGCATGAAGGTAGCATCAGCATTGTGTGGATTGAGACGGCATGGCACTTTGCTGACTTCTTGACCAAGGCACTAAACCGTGACTCCTTAAAGAACGAGGTGAGTGCGGTTGGTGTGCATCTGTGAGGTCCTCTCTCTCTCTCTCTCCCTCTCTCTTCCCGTGCCTGCTTGGTCTCTGTGTTCTCTGTCCATCCATGTGCACTGCGCCTCTAAGTCATGGGAGAGTGCTGGTTTTCATGCATCTCTCATTGTACTCTGTTATGTCCTCCCGGCTTGTGCACATCCTTGTGCAGATGACTGACGGTGAGACGCGACGCAGCTGGAGTGTCGTCTCGTGGAGCCGACGCACACTGAGGCCTACACGCGGTCAGCTGGAGACTCCTCCTCTCTTCTACGTGCTCAGCTCCATCGGCAGACCTCCTCGGCGGTCATGCCGCCGGCAGTCTTTGCCGCTGTTTTTGCTGTCTACACGCGTCCAATGCTGTGTCTGACTCCACTGAGGCATTCGCAGTGTTGTATCATGCATAGGGTCTAAGTTTCATGCATTTCAGGTACTGTTAGTACCACGGACTAGAGTAGACGCCACCAGGGTTAAGGTGGCTATAACTCTTGACTACTATGTTTCTAGCTGATTCTGACCGCACGGTTGCTTTTGTCGCGTGCATATTATGGTATGGTCCAGATTTCTGGCAAAACGGACGACGCCCGGGTTTTGGGTTGTCAGCCGTCTGGCAGGGCTCACCGAGAAAACCTGCCTGCCTAAAAATAGAGCTATTTTCTGATTGCCTGGTGAACTGAGTAACAAGTATAGTTACTAGGCAACTTCCTAGGACACGTGTGTGCAAGATAGCACCAAGGCACAAGGAAGCGCATGGGATGCCATGGATGCGGGAAACGCTTGCCTTACAACCTCGGATACACCAAGACAAGAGAGTGAAGGGGGAGGAAGCGAGACTTAGCAACCGGTGAGCGTGCACTCATGACAGGAAAAACACCCGAGCAAGCTTACACCGCCACCTGGGGGTCGAGCCCGACCGCTTGGTGTTAAACCGAACGGTGGCTACTCACCAATGCTCGGGTAAACCCGGCATGGTGGCCCCCTAAGGATCAGCATCCGGGAAATGCAGCTCCCCCAAAAAATACTCAAGGCAAGCAACCATGATGCAGGGCACGGCAGTAAGAATGTACGGGCCAAGCATCTCCCACATGAGAGATAAAGAATTAAGTCATGACCATGCATGTGCCAGAAGGCACTCATGGGTGAAGCACTTGGGTCAAGTCGCCAAAGACACCAATCATGGTAGGCTCGCTTGACGTCTTCACAGGTGAGGCCATGTCAATTAATCTGTACATGTGTGTGCATGGAGGAGAAGACAAGAGGGCATAGAGATGTGAGTGGCCAACAAACTTCAACACTCCCCCATGACCCACAGGCAAACACCCCACATACATGATAACTCAAGAGGATGAAACGAACAGAGACGTGTAAGACACACAGAGCACTCAACCTGGGTCACGGGGACAGATGAGACCAACAGCATGAACAACACTTTTGAAAACATTGCGACTGAGTACTTTGGTGAGAAAGTCTGCTCTCTGAGAACGTGTGTCCACCAAAGTGACCTGGACAATGCCGGCGGCGATGCACTCACGAACAAAGTGGTGCTCAACATTGATGTGCTTGGTGCAGGAGTGATGCATGCCACTATTCTCGGCAATGGCCTTTGTGCTTTGATTGTCACAATGTAGAGTGATGCAACAGATGGGGACACGCAAGTGCTGTAGCAGGCGACACAGCCAGACAGCCTCACACGCGCCTGCGCCAAAAGCCACATACTCAGCCTCAGCGGTGCTGCGGGAGACACATCCTTGTTTGTTGCTCTTCTAGGAGATAGCAGTACCACCAACCATGGAAATGTACCCTGTTTGACTGCGTGCATCAGAGTCGTGTGCCCAGTCACTGTAAGTGACATCATCAACCACAAGGGAGGGTTGTGCACGGAAGTAGAGACCGACATGTGGTGTGGAGAGTGCGTAGCGGATGACTTGTAAGACGGCCTCAAGATGCCGCTCGCATGGACACTGTGAGAATTGAAACAGAAAGTTGACAGCAAAGGCAATATCAGCAAGTGTGGTGGTGGCAAGGTACATCAGTGAGCCAATGACTCAAAGGTAGTCAATCACATCGACTATCTCCCCCAACTTTGAGAGGTCCAAGGATTTCAGTAGTGACTGACCCGCGGGGGCCATGAGTGTAGAAGCAGTGGGAGTGGCAGTGAGAAGGGTACTGAAGCGCTCTCCTAGGCTACGGACGTACGCAGCCTGGTGCACGTGCAGAGTGCGATGTGCGCGGTCACGCTCTAGCTCCATACCCAAGAAGACATGGGCCGGACCCACATCCTTCATCTTGTAAGCTGCCTGTAGAAGGGACTTAACAGCTGAGACGGCGGAAGTGTTACGAGACGTAATGAGAAGATCATCAACATAAACCAGGATGGCAACCAAGGGTTTTTTAGGGGAGCTAAGAAACAGAGCAGGGTCCACTAGACTCCTTCTAAAGCCCCATTTCTCCAGAGTCGTTGTGATCTCTTGGTTCCAGCAGTGTGGGGACTGCTTAAGCCCATAGAGGGCATTGCGCAGCCGCCACACACAATTTGTCCCATCCGAGAAACCGAGCGGCTGAACCAAGTACATCTCCTCATCCAACTTGCCATGCAAGAAAGCATTGTTGATGTCCATTTGCTCTAGTTCCCAATCATGCTGGGCAACCAGGCTGAACAATGCTCAGACGGTTGTTTATCGGCCAACTGGTGCAAACGTCTCGTCAAAGTCCACACCGGGAATCTGGGAGAACCCCTTTGCCGTGAAACGCGCTTTGTACCGCTCAACAGTATCTTCTGGGTTTAGTTTACGTCAATACACCCACTTGGCCGCAATAGCTTTGCGGCCTGGTGGTAGATCAACCAGCTCGTACACACTGTTCTCTAATAGTGTATCAAGTTCAGCCTTCATGGCCCACTCCCACAAAGAGGAGTCAGTGCCTGCACAAGCTGCGTGCACAATCAATGGTTCGGGCGGAAGAGGAGAGAGACCTGCAGCGGCGAAGCATGAGGCAACATACATAGCTACAGATAACGAGAGAGCTGAGTGGAACTCTTGTTCAATGAGGGAGCAGCCAAGATCAGTGCTGGGGTTTACAACAGAGACAGCAGCAGACAAGCAAGACGTCATGAGGCCAAGAGCACGGAGGTCAGGATCACCAGAGACCACAGGGTGAGACTGAGAGGGGAGGGCCCTGAGGCGACCACCAGGTGTGTAGGGTGAGATAGGAGGAACAGACCACGTTGAGGAGGACTGGACAGAAGAGGCTGGATGCACAGCAACAGAAGGAGATGGAGACAAGACAGAGGGAGCAGGTTGCTCAGGGCGATCAGTAGACGCTGACAACGAGGCTGGCTCAGTGACAGAAGGCGAGTCCCCATGAGAGGGCACATAGGAGCCAGAGGGGGGAGAGGCAGAGGACGTAGGAGACACCACTGGAGCAGGAGAGTCGGACGGCTGAGTGCGGGACTGGAGGGGAAGCGAAGAGGAGGTAGAGGGACCCAGAGGGGCGGAGGAGACACGGGGCACCGAGGGACGCATGGAGGGGAGAGAAGATACCCCAGAAGGGAGACCACCCCCACCCCGAGAGGGCGGAGAGAGGGACCCGCCGAAGCAAGGAGCATCTCGTTCAAACAAGTGTTCAAAGAATAGAGCATTACGGGACTAAATGACGTGACTGCGGGAGGGATCCCAGAAACGCCAAGCTTTGAAGAAGGGGGAGAAACCAAGAAAGACACACAATCGACTACGGGGAGAGAGCTTACCATCCCGATGGTTGGCGGAGAGCTAGACAGAAGCCACACACCCCCATACGCAGGCAAGGCGGAGGTCGGCGCGCGGACCCGTCCAGTGCTCAAAGGGTGTGACCGTATGGGGGAGAGGACCGTGAGGAACGCGGTTCCAGACCCATGTCATGTAGGACATGGCCTCAAAGGCGAACAGCAGGGACAGACTGGAGGCAGAAAGAAGGGCGCGGACCCCATCAGCAAGGGTGCGAACCCAGTGTTCAGACACCCCGATTTGCTAAGGGATGTAGGGAGCGGTGAGATCAAGACGAACACCACGAGACTCAAGGAAGCGGGAGGTGGGGCCGAGAAACTCACCTCCCCTGTCACTGCGAAACACGCATAGAGGACGAAGACAGGCGCGCTCGACTTGAGGGAGCCACAATTCAAGGACGTCAGTGACCTCACTTTTGTGATGGATAGCAAAGACCCAACGGTACCGGGAGAAGTCATCAGTCAAGCATAGAACGTAGCGACCGATACCACCAAGAAAGGCATGGAGTAACAAACCCATGACATCAGCATGGACAAGGTCGAGAGGGTGAGCGGAGCAAGACTCGGAGGTGGAAAATGGAGAGCGATGTATCTTGCCACGGGCACAGTCAAGACAGCTCGAGGAGCAGGGAGGTGCAAAGGTGGCAGGGTCCAGGACCGCAGCACGCCAAAGGCGAAGGAGGCGCTGGATGGCAGCAGTATGGATGTGACAAAGCTGACGATGCAAGAGATCAACATGGGTAGGAGACAAGGAGGGCGCCACATGAACAAGAGCAGAGGCAGCGGAAGACAAGGGAAGGGAAAGCAGCACGTGAAACAGTCGATCACAGCACACTCCATGCAGAACAACACGGCCAGACGAGCGGAGGGAAATCGAGGCAAGACCGCGGCTGGACGAAAATTCCATGCCCTGGTCGTCAAGGGTGGTCATAGAGAGCAGGCTGACCTCAAGGTCGGGGACGTACAACACGTCAGGAAGGTAGACCGTGCCACCAGCGCCAAAAAAATGAACAACACCGACACCATGAACGGGAAGAAGTTGGTCGGAGCCAGTGCGGACAGAGCGAATAGAGCCAACAGGGCCAAGGGACACAAAGGAGGAGCGGCAAGAGGTCATGTGGTGGGTGGCCCCGGAGTCAATGATCCAGAGGCCAGGGGCCGCACGAGTGGTGAGAAGAACAAGAAAGACAGCAATAGTGCCACGAAGAGAGAGGTAGGAGGATGCACCAAGGCGAGTGAGAAACGTGTGAGACTGCCATTCTTTAATCTAGTCACGAGCATCAGGCAGGTCCCCTTGAATACCCCCAGTCGCTGCACCACGAAGGGTGGCGTCAGACTCACAGACACACACACACACACGACACATGCCACTCACACTCTCACCTCCCTGAGAGCGAAGGTGGAGGAGTTCAGCGAGGCGCCGCTCAAGAACACGCTCCTTGTCACGGCGGTCGGACGAGCGGTCAGAGGAGCGGTCAGAGGAACGGTCAGACAGGTGGCCATCGTCACGCGTCCAGGAGGGTATAGAGTAGTGTGAGGGTGGAGAACCGTAGTAGGGAGGACCGGTTGGGGGAGGAATCTAGCCCCAAGGACTGGGGGGTGACGGTGATGGCTGAAGGGGAGCAAATGTGGTGGTGAGAGCGCGGGCAGAGGAAGAGGAGGAGGAAGAGGCGACCATCACCGCCGCAGCCGCTGAAGAGGAGGTGACTCCGGTGCGCGTCCAACGGGCATGCATGAAGGAGGCCAGACGGATATCATCACGGGGGGCAGGGCACTTGGGCGCAGAGTGGTCAGTAGCGCCACAGTTCCAGCAGGTGACTTCTGTGCTGGTAGTGGAGCCGGAGGATAAGAGTGCCAATGTCATCCAGTAGACTCTCGGGCCCAGCATTGATGAGAGTGCGGACGGCCCGAGCCGCTTCAGCTGGCTGTGGAACAAACGGCGCCTTTGGAGGGGAGTAGTACTCCCATAGCAGTTCCCCTTGGACCCACGCGCTGATGTGCGTTTCCCATGATGTGAAGGAGAGTTTGGAGGTGAACTATGGTGGCGGGGTCTCGAAGTCCTTCTGGCGTGCAAGTAGGAGGACTCGAGCGAGAGCGGCTGCTGAAAAAGCAGGCAGAGAGGAGTTGGGAGCACCACCACTAGGAGGCACAGATGATTCAGTAGATGCAGTGTCATCAGCAGATAGGACGGGGATCACTTGGGGCACCTGTGGAGTTGGCGGTGGTCCAGCCGATGCAGTTGCTGTGGAAGATGGAGTCGATGTGGGGTCGGCTGCAGAAGCACTGTTGGATGACTGTGGATTACGAGGAGGTTGCATGTTTGAGGAGTAGGATGGCGATGGAGGCAAGTCTTTCGACGTGTACACGCGTCGGTTTATCTCCTCCTTCCGCTCAGCTGCCTCCCTCTCGTCCAATTCTGCGAGCTCCTCGCGCCAGTAGGAGCTATCAAGCATGCAGAACTACAAAGGTGTGTCGTCGTCGCGTGACGGGGAAGGGTCGAAGAGGTGAGAATCCTCTCATCCGTGGTCAGCGTAGCGTGCAGCTGTACGAGGGGAGTCAAGCTCCTCGTCTGGAGGGCTGTCAAGAGGTGGCGACTCAAGTGTGACTGCTGTTGTGGCTGCAAGGGCAGCCGAGATGGGTGCCTACCGCCTGGTACTATGCACGGAAGATGACTTCGTGGAGCAGTAGGTGACTGCAGTACAGCAGGGGGCCACTGGAGCAGAGTGCTCCAACCGCACTGACGGTGGCCAACAGTGGCAGGAGTGCTGCGTAAGAGTGAGGGTAGCAAAAAGCTCTCGGCCCGCAAGAGGGGGCAGTCGTGTGAACGAAGGCCACTGTAGTAGGTGTGTGCCTCCAAAGAGTGAAGTCTCAGCCCACTGGTAGAGTGTGGTAGATTGTTGTAGGCACTGAGCGTGGTTTGACGAGAAGTGCACACGAGACCGCCTGTGGGTGTGGGCAATCAATGAATGGTGTAGTTGCGAGTGATTTGCACACAGGTGCAGCAACACCCCTAGGAGCTGCAGTTAGGTATCGAGATGTGGGCAGTGACGAGGGTGTTTAGCTGTGAGAGACCCAGTGGAGGGACAGGGCGAGACTGCCACGAGTCCGTGTGGTGCACGGAGAGGGTGGCGAGCGGTTTCCGAGCGGCCAGGATCGACGAGCTGTGGGGACGGGCCCTCACTTGCTCTAATACCAGTAGTTACTAGGCAACTTCCAAGGACACGTGTGTGCAAGATAGCACCAAGGCACAATGAAGCGCATGGGACGCCATGGATGCGCGAAACGCTTGCCTTACAACCTCGGATGCACCAAGACAAGAGAGTGAAGGGGGAGCGAGCAAGACTTAGCAACCGGTGAGCGTGCACGCTTGACGGGGAAAACACCCGAGCAAGCACAAACCGCCACCCGGGGGTCGAGCCCAACCGCTTGGTGTTAAACCGAACGACGGCTACTCACCAATGCTCGGGTAAACCCGGCATGGTGGCCACCTAAGGATCAGCACCCGAGAAATGCATCTCCCCCAGAAAATACTCAAGGCAAGCAACCATGATGCACGGCACGGCAGCAAGAATGTACAGACCCGGCATCTCCCACATGAGAGGAAGAGAATTAAGTCATGACCAAATTGGAAATAATTTAGGGCATGCAGGCTCATGCAAAAACGAACACGAGCTCTGTGTGTGAGTGCGATACAAAACGGCAAGAATCTGGCTAAGTCTGGAACACTGAATATAAAAGAACAAGGAGAGTTTACAAATGAGCCCTTAGCGGGCTTGTATAGGGACGCCGGCAGCTAGCCGCACCGGGCCCCGTCACCCCCGCTGAACCCAAACGAGTCAGCGGGGAGAAAACACTGCGTACACCATGGTAACAATAACGGTGGTCTCCTCGAGGCACCGAAACAGCTCTCCGAATGCCCGAGTCTTGACCACTGAGAAAATTCGAGCAGTGCTAAGAAATCTCAGAATCAGCGTCTAGACATCACGTACGGCTTTCCAAACATCGGGTCTCCTCGTCGCACCGGTACAGTCCACCGGGTGTGCGGGTCTCAACCCACCGAGAAAACTCTCCTACCTCCTCACAAGCCCACATGGCTATCGGAACGCATTGACCGCGTCTCGCCGGCGTTGTCGTAGGTGCTGGAGAAGTCTCGGTGCAGTCGGGAGGCCCGTCGTGTCGTCACGCCCTCCTCTACCGTATACCCCGAAGATGGGTATATCGGTAAACCAGCGGTATCGGTCGTGACGGGTGGAAGCCACACAAACCAACAGACCATGCATATGCCAGAAGGCACTCTTGGGTGAAGCACTTGGGTCAATTCGCCAAAGACGTCAATCATGGTAGGCTCGCTTGACGTCTTCACAGATGAGGCCATGTCAATTAATCTGTACATGTGCGCGCATGGAGGAGAAGACAAGAGGGCATACACATGTGAGTGTTGTGCTTTGTACCGTTCCTGTACAGTTTACTGCTTAGTCACCTGCATAAGTATTAGTGGAGTGTTTGCAGCGAGACCAGAGGTCACAACATGCCATAAATCTGTTGTGCTTTGTGCCGTTCCTGTACAGTTTACTGTGACCACTCGGCCGTGTCCTTACTCGTGCAGATCCCTGAGGCAGGCGGCCCTGGTGACACCGGCGCGACGACAGGCGGCGGACTACCCGTCTGGAGCTGACCGATCACTGTTCCAGAGCCCCAGATGTCACCGGGACTCCTTGTTGTGACTTCTACGTCTTGCAGGCGCTTTTCGGCGGACTGGGCATGAGGCCCATTTGCATGTTTTTGCATTACATACTCGCTGTCAGTCGATGGATGTATGCATGTGACCAGTCGTTGCGTGCGTCTTTTGATTCTGCACGTCTAGGTTCAGACGGCGTAGGATTCTGACATGTGTGCGCAGAGTTACGGCCAAAACAGTGGTTTTGGGCCGGTTTTAGGACAGCTCTTGGACTGCCGCGTGCGACACCCGCCGTGCGCCGCGGCAGGTATTTATGCCCTGGACCTGTCAGTTGTCAT
>SZWC01029946.1:11428-24239 GCA_023375785.1 Penium margaritaceum | reverse complement strand
ACTTCCAACTCATATTCCAACCCACAGTCAGCCCAGCTTCCAACCCAACTTCCAACCCAACTTCCATCCCAAATTCAAACCCAGCTTCCATCCCAACTTCCATCCCATCATAAAACCTAGCTTCCAACCCAATTTCCAACGCAACTTCCAACCCAGATTCTATCCCAACATTCAACCCAATGTCCAATCCAACTTCCAAACCATCTTCCAAGCCAACTTCCAACCCAACCTCCAACCCAACTTCCAACCTCACTTCTATCCCAGCTTCCATCCCAACTTCCAACCCAACTTCCAACCCAACTTCAAACCCAATTTCCAACCCAACCTCCAACCCAACTTCCAACCCAACATCCAACCCATTTTCTAATCCAACTCCCAACCCAAGTTCCAACCCAACTTCGAACCTAACTTCCATCCCAACCTCCCTTCAAACTTCCATCCTAACTTCCAACCCAACTTCCAACCCAACTTCCAACCCAAATTCCAATCCAACGATCAACCCAACTTCCAACCCAACTTCCAACCTAACTTCCAACCCAATTTCCAACCCAACTTCCAATCCAACTTTCAACCCAACTTCCAACCCAAATTCCAATCCAACGATCAACCCAACTTCCAACCCAACTTCCAACCTAACTTCCAACCCAATTTCCAACCCAACTTCCAATCCAACTTTCAACCCAACTTCCAACCCAAATTCCAATCCAACGATCAACCCAACTTCCAACCCAACTTCCAACCTAACTTCCAACCCAATTTCCAACCCAACTTCCAATCCAACTTTCAACCCAACTTCCAACCCAAATTCCAATCCAACGATCAACCCAACTTCCAACCCAACTTCCAACCTAACTTCCAACCCAATTTCCAACCCAACTTCCAATCCAACTTTCAACCCAACTTCCAACCCAAATTCCAATCCAACGATCAACCCAACTTCCAACCCAACTTCCAACCTAACTTCCAACCCAATTTCCAACCCAACTTCCAATCCAACTTTCAACCCAACTTCCAACCCAAATTCCAATCCAACGATCAACCCAACTTCCAACCCAACTTCCAACCTAACTTCCAACCCAATTTCCAACCCAACTTCCAATCCAACTTTCAACCCAACTTCCAACCCAAATTCCAATCCAACGATCAACCCAACTTCCAACCCAACTTCCAACCTAACTTCCAACCCAATTTCCAACCCAACTTCCAATCCAACTTTCAACCCAACTTCCAACCCAAATTCCAATCCAACGATCAACCCAACTTCCAACCCAACTTCCAACCTAACTTCCAACCCAATTTCCAACCCAACTTCCAATCCAACTTTCAACCCAACTTCCAACCCAAATTCCAATCCAACGATCAACCCAACTTCCAACCCAACTTCCAACCTAACTTCCAACCCAATTTCCAACCCAACTTCCAATCCAACTTTCAACCCAACTTCCAACCCAAATTCCAATCCAACGATCAACCCAACTTCCAACCCAACTTCCAACCTAACTTCCAACCCAATTTCCAACCCAACTTCCAATCCAACTTTCAACCCAACTTCCAACCCAAATTCCAATCCAACGATCAACCCAACTTCCAACCCAACTTCCAACCTAACTTCCAACCCAATTTCCAACCCAACTTCCAATCCAACTTTCAACCCAACTTCCAACCCAAATTCCAATCCAACGATCAACCCAACTTCCAACCCAACTTCCAACCTAACTTCCAACCCAATTTCCAACCCAACTTCCAATCCAACTTTCAACCCAACTTCCAACCCAAATTCCAATCCAACGATCAACCCAACTTCCAACCCAACTTCCAACCTAACTTCCAACCCAATTTCCAACCCAACTTCCAATCCAACTTTCAACCCAACTTCCAACCCAAATTCCAATCCAACGATCAACCCAACTTCCAACCCAACTTCCAACCTAACTTCCAACCCAATTTCCAACCCAACTTCCAATCCAACTTTCAACCCAACTTCCAACCCAAATTCCAATCCAACGATCAACCCAACTTCCAACCCAACTTCCAACCTAACTTCCAACCCAATTTCCAACCCAACTTCCAATCCAACTTTCAACCCAACTTCCAACCCAAATTCCAATCCAACGATCAACCCAACTTCCAACCCAACTTCCAACCTAACTTCCAACCCAATTTCCAACCCAACTTCCAATCCAACTTTCAACCCAACTTCCAACCCAAATTCCAATCCAACGATCAACCCAACTTCCAACCCAACTTCCAACCTAACTTCCAACCCAATTTCCAACCCAACTTCCAATCCAACTTTCAACCCAACTTCCAACCCAAATTCCAATCCAACGATCAACCCAACTTCCAACCCAACTTCCAACCTAACTTCCAACCCAATTTCCAACCCAACTTCCAATCCAACTTTCAACCCAACTTCCAACCCAAATTCCAATCCAACGATCAACCCAACTTCCAACCCAACTTCCAACCTAACTTCCAACCCAATTTCCAACCCAACTTCCAATCCAACTTTCAACCCAACTTCCAACCCAAATTCCAATCCAACGATCAACCCAACTTCCAACCCAACTTCCAACCTAACTTCCAACCCAATTTCCAACCCAACTTCCAATCCAACTTTCAACCCAACTTCCAACCCAAATTCCAATCCAACGATCAACCCAACTTCCAACCCAACTTCCAACCTAACTTCCAACCCAATTTCCAACCCAACTTCCAATCCAACTTTCAACCCAACTTCCAACCCAAATTCCAATCCAACGATCAACCCAACTTCCAACCCAACTTCCAACCTAACTTCCAACCCAATTTCCAACCCAACTTCCAATCCAACTTTCAACCCAACTTCCAACCCAAATTCCAATCCAACGATCAACCCAACTTCCAACCCAACTTCCAACCTAACTTCCAACCCAATTTCCAACCCAACTTCCAATCCAACTTTCAACCCAACTTCCAACCCAAATTCCAATCCAACGATCAACCCAACTTCCAACCCAACTTCCAACCTAACTTCCAACCCAATTTCCAACCCAACTTCCAATCCAACTTTCAACCCAACTTCCAACCCAAATTCCAATCCAACGATCAACCCAACTTCCAACCCAACTTCCAACCTAACTTCCAACCCAATTTCCAACCCAACTTCCAATCCAACTTTCAACCCAACTTCCAACCCAAATTCCAATCCAACGATCAACCCAACTTCCAACCCAACTTCCAACCTAACTTCCAACCCAATTTCCAACCCAACTTCCAATCCAACTTTCAACCCAACTTCCAACCCAAATTCCAATCCAACGATCAACCCAACTTCCAACCCAACTTCCAACCTAACTTCCAACCCAATTTCCAACCCAACTTCCAATCCAACTTTCAACCCAACTTCCAACCCAAATTCCAATCCAACGATCAACCCAACTTCCAACCCAACTTCCAAGCCAACCTCCAACCCAACCTCCAACGCAACTTCCAACCCAGCATCCAACCCAGCTTCGAACCCAACTTTCAGCCCAACTTCCAGCCTAACTTTCAATCCAACTTCCAACTCAACTTCCAACCCAACTTCCAGCCCAACTTCCATCCCACCTCCATCCCAACTTCCATCCCAACTTCCAACCCAACTTCCAACCCGACTTCCAACCCAACTTCCAACCAAACGTCCAACCCAACTTCCAACCCAATTTCCAACCCAACTTCCAATCCAACTTTCAACCCAACTTCCAACTCAAATTCCAATCCAACGATCAACCCAACTTCCAACCCAACTTCCAACCAAACATCCATCCCAACTTCGATCCCGACTTCAAACCCAACTTCCATCCCAACTTCCCTCCCATCATCCTATCCAAATTTTAGCCCAACTTCCAACCCAACTTCCAACCCAACTGCCAATCCTGCTTCTAACCCAGCTTCCAACCCAACTTTCAGCCCAACTTCCAACCCAACTTCCAACCCAACTTACAACCCAACTTCCAACCCAACTTCCAACCAGAGTTGACTTCGTAGCTTGTAGGAGGCTGACTACAACGACATCGGCACCGCGAGCGGCATCGAGGCTACCGCGATGTGGTGTAGAAGGCCAGGGGGCACCCGGGACCATCCGAGACTGTTTTTTCCCACGAGCCCAAGTACCCAGCGAGGATAAGTCAACACCGAGAACATTGCAATTTCAGTTACCGGAGCGAAACTTTGTTTTCCATGCACGCATCCTGCAGAAATCATGTTAGATGGAACACATCATGACAGCTGGCAGGTATCACCCTTATTCAACCAATGATGTCCACGCATCAACACATCAGATGAAATGCACTTGGAGAGGCTTGATTATGTGGCACAGCTTGCCCTCAACCTGAGCCGCCATGGCAATGGCCATTCGCATGCTTAACCTCGGACTTGAGAATATCGGCATGAGCCGACATTGTGCTATGAAAAAGGTCATTTTGATGATTTGTTTGAGTGCCGTATATACAAAATGTGACACATGATTTCACATATTTGGTCCATAAGTCTGGCGTATTTCAGCCTGTAAATTGTCGAAAAAATGTATTGCACCTTTTTATTTCCAGTATTTCGTAACATTGTGTGAAGTATAGTTATTTGAGTGTGCGGTGGATGCACCAGGTGTGAATGGAATATCCATCGACACCATCGAGCAACTGGTTGCTTAATGGCTTCAGGCATCATTTGACTACGGTTAAGCCCCAGTAGTCTGCGTGCGACACAAGCAAAACTTGCACCGATGGCGGTGCAAGTCTTACACCGCATGGCAGTAACAAGTCTCCCCCCTGTTCCGTGACGAACCCAACACTTTGGCACACCGGCGCTTGGGGCCAGTGGATCGGTGTGTTCCTCCCACCATGGAGTCTTCTCAGCCCAAGTCCAACACTTACTCAAACCTAGCATCTACCGCAGGTTTCCCTCCCTCGGTAGCTGTTGTATCCACTGTTTTGGCACAATTTGATGCCCAGAAGTGGAATCCACCAAAGAGACGGGTGCTCACCGGTGATTTCCTCACCAAGGAGCTGTCCAAGCACTGCGAGGCCAAGCCAACGAGCAGCAAAAAGGCGGGATTTGTTTGTGGCTCGTGTGCCAAGAGGGTGAGCGGGACGTGTGACCGCATCTGCGGCCAGTTCGCCTGCAACAACCTGAATGTGGGGAAGTGCCCCCATCCTCCGCAAACATGCAGGGACACGCTAGGCATGGAGCGATTTCCACCGCCGCCGGCAGGATGGCAGCCATACAGCGTGAAGCTGTACAATGGAGAGGGCACCGAATGGGGGACGAAGGACAGACCGGTGCCGTGGCTCAAGTTGTGGGAGGCCAAGGAGAAAGCAATCCAAGCTGCAAACGGGGGATTAACGCTGCACCATGACTCTAGTGATGACGATGGTGGGGACGCGGCAGGTCCGAGCAGGCAAGCAGCCACAACAAGACTTGAGGGTGAGATACCTCTCTTTGACATCAACAAAGCCGCCTCTTTCAGACAATCCACCATGGTGGAGCACTCTGACATGACGAACAACGTGAACTACCAGCTGGACATCGTGAAACTCATGTGGATTGCTTCTTTACCCATCTCCTTCTGTCAAGAGCCAGCACTCATGGATGTCATCAAGTCAGGGAAGAAGAAAACACCGAGCTTTACGTTGCTAGCCAGAGATATAGTGGTGGATGACTTGCTCCCGAAACTGGATGTACAGCTTGCTGAGCTAGACGCGCCTTTGAAGCAAGGATGGACAACGTATGTCACCAGTCTAGCAGTTGACGAGGGGTCCGATAGGGAGATCAGGCTAATTTACAGTGCCATGGCAGTCAATGCCATGGGCTTGGTCCACCTTTTCTCGCGTGATGCCAGCGGTCTGAATAGGGATGCAGACTACAATGCCTCCATGATAGAAGCAGCAATCAAAGCAGTGGGTGAGGACAATGTTGTTTTGGTCATATGTAATAATGCTTAAGTGAACAAGAAGGCATTTGACCAGCTGCGCGTGAAGTACCTGAAGTTGTTTTTCCAGGGTTATTGTCCACACAACATTGACCTCGTCATGAAGGATGTTGGGAAGACTGCATGGGGTGCAGGGATCATTGGACAGTGTGAGAAAGTCATTGCCTTCTTCAGGAACAATGCAATGCCTCGCACATGGCTGAAGGACAAAACAGGGGGCAAGGTGCTCAAGAACAGGTACGACACCCGGTTTGCCTCCGTCTTTGACACGGTGGAGCGGTCGCTGGAGTTGCAGGAGGAGCTGGAGGAGTTTGTGCAGCCGGAAGTGTGGAAGCAGGTTGGTTCGCACCGGGATGCCGGCTTCAGAATTTGGAAGAGGGAGGTGAGACGGATCGTACGGCGCAAGGTCTTCTGGCTCCAGATCCGTCAGTTGAAAGACTTGCTTCTGCCCTTGGTGCGGGTGCTTTGTGTGGCTGATTCCCCGGGTGGGGGGGGGGCTAGGGAGATATAGGAGGGGTTGTTGGATTGTGCAGAGCAAGTGAAATCACTGGCTGAGAAGGAGGACAAGAAGGGACGGAAGGTTGCAGAGTCTCATGTCAACTTTCTTTGGGCAGTCTAGACCACTGCTAGTCCAAGGATATGAGATGTCCTTTGTATGCTGCAGCCCAATGCCTGCATCCTCAGCACTTTGGAAACGATCTCTCCAGTGACGCCACTTCCCTGCAGGCATGGCAGGCAGTGGTGGAGGCACTGGTGCCAGAAGAGAAACACAACGCCATGATGAAGGAGATCGGTGTGTTCGAGCTGGCTCAGACCATGGTTGTCCATGATCCCATGGTGACGCCTCACACGAATGCCAAGGTTGTGGCTGTAGTAGCAAAAGTGCAATGTGGCACAATGTCTCCTGCAGAAAGGCATGTGAACTACATGTGCAACCTGCCCGTGCTTCGCGATCTGGCATGGAAGCTGCTGTCGCATCCATGTTCTTCATCTGAGTGTGAGCCTGTATTTTCCACTCACGAGTTGATCCACACTGCCAGGAGGAACCGGCTCAAGGTGTCGATACTCAAGCTCCTCGTTTGGTGTAATGTCCGTTTACACAAGCACTACGGCCAGAATGGATGCAAGGCAGCAAAGAACATCACAATGGCCACGGAAGCAGAAACAGAAGCTGACGCAGAGGCCAGCAAGGATGATGGCAAGGTTGCTGAGGAGGGAGTGTTGAGTGAGCCCGAGGATGACATGGAAAGTGATGACGAGGAGGAGGAGGAGGAGGAGGCGGTAGAGGAGTCATTGGGAGATGATGACGTGGTTGAGGTCATGGCGTCTGTCCAAGTCATAAGCAACACACCTGGAATGCCTCACGCTCGTCAAGTGTGTGTTCGTGCATAGGTGAAGGCCTCAAGTAACAGTGAAGCAGCTCGTGGAGTAGGTGGTGAAGAGGCTGCAGGTGGAGAAGGGGCAGCAGGTGGAGAGGGGGCAGCATGTGGAGAGGGGGCAGCAGTTGGAGAAGGGGAAGCAGGTGGAGAAGGGCCAGCAGCTAGAGAAGGGGAAGCAGCTGGAGAAGGGGCAGCAGCTGGAGAAGGGACAGCGGATGAGGAGAGAGGGGAATTTGAGCAAGTTGGAGCAAGTGGGGATGAAGGAGGAGGCAGTGTGGAACAAGCATGTGGGGAAGGAGCAGCTTGAGCTGTACCTGGTGGGCAGGGAGATGAGGAAGCAAGAAAGCAAGGGACATCAGCACCATGATCCAATCCAGCAGCAACAGCAGCATCATGGATTAGTAGTGCCAAGCACAGGGATAAGAGGGCTGCCTTGGTTACCCTCGCTGCAGCTAGGGCTGCAAAGCGTGCGGCAGGCACTGCTGCAGCAGCCACTGCAGCAAGCAAGCTGGCAAGACGCAGACCAACAAGTGCTCTACGCAAGTAGAAATGTTGCCGGATGTGAGACATGCTTTCAATACCTTTTCAGTGTTCATTTCAGTCTCTTATGCTTTAGTCGGCATGTCTCAAGTAGTGTTCCATTCTTTGTGACCATTGTTTAATACTGCATGTGAATAGTGCAATGTGACACACCAAAGCTAATGTTCATGACTGGCAATAAGTACTTGTAGTAACTTAAAATGTGCACCTACAAGTGTGTTTGATAGGGAGGTGAGCAACAGTAAACTTGTGTCTGCAATTGCAAATTAGTGAGCCTCACTGACCCCTCCTAAATAGTGCACCTAGATGTGTGTACGAAAGAATGTTGAACAAGTGCAAAAATGAGTCTGTCCCTCCCCCACCTCCCCCCCCCCAACCCACATCGATGTTGCTAATCTAAGCTACATTGAGGTATCAATCTGGACATCGATGTAGCGAGGTTCGAGGGAGCAAGCTCAACTCTGCTTCCAACCCAACCTCCATCCCAACATCCATCCCAACTTCCAACCCGACTTCCAACCCAACTTCCAACCCAACTTCCAACCCAACTTCGAACCCAAGTTCCAACCCAGCTTCTAACCTTGCTTCCAGCCCAGCTTCCAACCCAACTTCCAACCCAACTTCCAACCCAACTTCCAACCCAACCTTGAACCCAACTTCCATCCCAACTTCCAGCCCAACTTCCAGCCCAACTTCCAGCCCAACTTCCAGCCCAACTTCCAGCCCAACTTCCAGCCCAACTTCCAGCCCAACTTCCAGCCCAACTTCCAGCCCAACTTCCAGCCCAACTTCCAGCCCAACTTCCAGCCCAACTTCCAGCCCAACTTCCAGCCCAACTTCCAGCCCAACTTCCAGCCCAACTTCCAGCCCAACTTCCAGCCCAACTTCCAGCCCAACTTCCAGCCCAACTTCCAGCCCAACTTCCAGCCCAACTTCCAGCCCAACTTCCAGCCCAACTTCCAGCCCAACTTCCAGCCCAACTTCCAGCCCAACTTCCAGCCCAACTTCCAGCCCAACTTCCAGCCCAACTTCCAGCCCAACTTCCAGCCCAACTTCCAGCCCAACTTCCAGCCCAACTTCCAGCCCAACTTCCAGCCCAACTTCCAGCCCAACTTCCAGCCCAACTTCCAGCCCAACTTCCAGCCCAACTTCCAGCCCAACTTCCAGCCCAACTTCCAGCCCAACTTCCAGCCCAACTTCCAGCCCAACTTCCAGCCCAACTTCCAGCCCAACTTCCAGCCCAACTTCCAGCCCAACTTCCAGCCCAACTTCCAGCCCAACTTCCAGCCCAACTTCCAGCCCAACTTCCAGCCCAACTTCCAGCCCAACTTCCAGCCCAACTTCCAGCCCAACTTCCAGCCCAACTTCCAGCCCAACTTCCAGCCCAACTTCCAGCCCAACTTCCAGCCCAACTTCCAGCCCAACTTCCAGCCCAACTTCCAGCCCAACTTCCAGCCCAACTTCCAGCCCAACTTCCAGCCCAACTTCCAGCCCAACTTCCAGCCCAACTTCCAGCCCAACTTCCAGCCCAACTTCCAGCCCAACTTCCAGCCCAACTTCCAGCCCAACTTCCAGCCCAACTTCCAGCCCAACTTCCAGCCCAACTTCCAGCCCAACTTCCAGCCCAACTTCCAGCCCAACTTCCAGCCCAACTTCCAGCCCAACTTCCAGCCCAACTTCCAGCCCAACTTCCAGCCCAACTTCCAGCCCAACTTCCAGCCCAACTTCCAGCCCAACTTCCAGCCCAACTTCCAGCCCAACTTCCAGCCCAACTTCCAGCCCAACTTCCAGCCCAACTTCCAGCCCAACTTCCAGCCCAACTTCCAGCCCAACTTCCAGCCCAACTTCCAGCCCAACTTCCAGCCCAACTTCCAGCCCAACTTCCAGCCCAACTTCCAGCCCAACTTCCAGCCCAACTTCCAGCCCAACTTCCAGCCCAACTTCCAGCCCAACTTCCAGCCCAACTTCCAGCCCAACTTCCAGCCCAACTTCCAGCCCAACTTCCAGCCCAACTTCCAGCCCAACTTCCAGCCCAACTTCCAGCCCAACTTCCAGCCCAACTTCCAGCCCAACTTCCAGCCCAACTTCCAGCCCAACTTCCAGCCCAACTTCCAGCCCAACTTCCAGCCCAACTTCCAGCCCAACTTCCAGCCCAACTTCCAGCCCAACTTCCAGCCCAACTTCCAGCCCAACTTCCAGCCCAACTTCCAGCCCAACTTCCAGCCCAACTTCCAGCCCAACTTCCAGCCCAACTTCCAGCCCAACTTCCAGCCCAACTTCCAGCCCAACTTCCAGCCCAACTTCCAGCCCAACTTCCAGCCCAACTTCCAGCCCAACTTCCAGCCCAACTTCCAGCCCAACTTCCAGCCCAACTTCCAGCCCAACTTCCAGCCCAACTTCCAGCCCAACTTCCAGCCCAACTTCCAGCCCAACTTCCAGCCCAACTTCCAGCCCAACTTCCAGCCCAACTTCCAGCCCAACTTCCAGCCCAACTTCCAGCCCAACTTCCAGCCCAACTTCCAGCCCAACTTCCAGCCCAACTTCCAGCCCAACTTCCAGCCCAACTTCCAGCCCAACTTCCAGCCCAACTTCCAGCCCAACTTCCAGCCCAACTTCCAGCCCAACTTCCAGCCCAACTTCCAGCCCAACTTCCAGCCCAACTTCCAGCCCAACTTCCAGCCCAACTTCCAGCCCAACTTCCAGCCCAACTTCCAGCCCAACTTCCAGCCCAACTTCCAGCCCAACTTCCAGCCCAACTTCCAGCCCAACTTCCAGCCCAACTTCCAGCCCAACTTCCAGCCCAACTTCCAGCCCAACTTCCAGCCCAACTTCCAGCCCAACTTCCAGCCCAACTTCCAGCCCAACTTCCAGCCCAACTTCCAGCCCAACTTCCAGCCCAACTTCCAGCCCAACTTCCAGCCCAACTTCCAGCCCAACTTCCAGCCCAACTTCCAGCCCAACTTCCAGCCCAACTTCCAGCCCAACTTCCAGCCCAACTTCCAGCCCAACTTCCAGCCCAACTTCCAGCCCAACTTCCAGCCCAACTTCCAGCCCAACTTCCAGCCCAACTTCCAGCCCAACTTCCAGCCCAACTTCCAGCCCAACTTCCAGCCCAACTTCCAGCCCAACTTCCAGCCCAACTTCCAGCCCAACTTCCAGCCCAACTTCCAGCCCAACTTCCAGCCCAACTTCCAGCCCAACTTCCAACCCAACTTCCAGCCCAACTTCCAGCCCAACTTCCATCCCAACTTCCATCCCAAATTCCAGCCCAATTTCCAACCCAACTTCCAACCCAAATTCCAACCCAACTTCCAATCCAATTTCCAATCCAACTTCCAATCGAGATTCCATCCCAACTTTCAACCCAACTTGCAATCCAACTTCCGACCCAACATCCAACCCAGCTTCCAATCAAACCTCCAACCCAACTTCCAACCTAACTTCCATGCCAAATTCCAGCCCAACGTCCAGCCCAACTTCCATCCCAACTTCCAGCCCAACTTCCAACCCAACTTCCAACTCACTTTCCAACCCAACATACAACCCAACTTTAAACCCAATGCCCAACCCATTCTGAGATCCAACTTCCAACCCAACTTCCAACCCAACTTCTCATCCAACTTCCAAACTAACTTCCATCCCAACCTCCATCCTAACTTCCATCCCAACTTCCAACCCAACTTTCAACCCAACTTCCAACCCAATTTCCAACCCAACTTCCAACACAACTTCCAACCTAACTTCCAGCCCAACTTCCAACCCAACTTCCAACCCAACTTCCATCCCACCTCCATCCCAACTTCCCACCCAACTTCCAACCCAACTTCCAACCCAACTTCCAACCTAACTTCCAGCCCAACTTCCAACCCAACTTCCAACCCAACTTCCATCCCACCTCCATCCCAACTTCCCACCCAACTTCCAACCCAACTTCCAACTCAAATTTCAACCCAACTTCCAATCCAACTTCCAACCCAACTTCTAGCCTAGATTCCATCCCAAATTTCAACCCAACATGCAATCCAACTTCCAACCCAACTTCTCACCCAGCTTCCAACCCAACCTCCAGCCCAACTTCCAACCTAGCTTCAATCCCAACTTCCAGCCCAATTTCCATCCCAACTTCCAACCTAACTTCCAACCAAACTTCCAACCAAATTTCCAACCCATTTTCAAATCCAACTTCCAACCCAACTTCCAATCCAACTTCCAACCTAACTTCCAACCTAACTTCCATCCCAGCCTCCATCCCAACTTCCATCCCAACTTCCAACCCAGCATCCAACCCAGCTTCCAAACCAACTTTAAACCCAACTTCCAACCCGACTTCAACCCAGCTTCCAGCCCAACTTCCAACCCAACTTCCAACCCAACTTCCATCCCACCTCTAACCTAGCTTCCAACCCAACTTCCAACCCAACTTCCAACCCAACATGCAACTAAGCTTTCAATCCAACATCTATCCCAACTTCCAACCCAACTTCCATCCAACGTCCAACCCAACTTCCAATTCAACTTTGAACCCAACTTCCAACTCAACTTCCAACCCACCGGTCTACCCAACTTCCAACCCTACTTCCAACCCAACTTCCAATTCAACTTTGAACCCAACTTCCAACTCAACTTCCAACCCACCGGTCTACCCAACTTCCAACCCTACTTCCAACCCAACTTCCTACCCCTACCCCCAACCCAACTTCCATCCCAACTTCAAACCGAACTTCTATCCAACCTCCCTCCCATCATCCAACCCAACTTACAACCCAACTTCCAACCCAACTTCCAACCCAACTTCCAACCCAGCTTCTAACCCATCTTCCAACCCAACGTTCAACCTAGCTTCTAGCCCAACTTCTAACCCAACTTGCAACCAAACTTCCAACCCAGCTCCCAGCCAAACTTCAGACCCAACTTCCAACACAACGTCTAGCTCAAATTCCATCCC
>SZWC01029946.1:0-11091 GCA_023375785.1 Penium margaritaceum | reverse complement strand
ACCTCCCACCCCACCTCCACCCCAACCTCCAACCCAACCTCCCACCCAACTTCCAACCCAACTTCCAACCCAACTTCCAACCCAATTTCCAACCCAACTTCCAACCCAACTTCGAACACAACTTCCAACCGAACTTCCAATCCAGCATACAACCCAGCTTCCAACCCAACGTTCAACCCAACTTCCAACTCAAATTTCAACCCAACTTCCAACTCAACTTCCAACCCAACGTCCAACCCTATTTCCAACCCAACATCCAAACCAACATCCAACCCAACTTCCAACCCAACTTCCATCCGAACTACCATCCCAACTTCAAACATAGCTTCCATCCCAACTTCCATCCGGACATCAAACCCAACTTCCAACCCAACTTCCAACCTAACTTCTAGCTCAACTTCCAATCCAACTTCCATCCCAACTTCCAACCCAACTTCAAACCTAACTTCCAACCCAACTTCCATCCCAACTTCCATCCCAACTTCCAACCCAACTTCCAACCCACCTTCCATCCTTGCTTCCAACCCAACTTCCAACCTAACTTCCAATCCAACTTCCACCCCATCTTCCAACCCAACTTCCATCCCAACTTCCATCCCAAATTCCAGCCCAACTTCCAACCCAACTTCCAACCCAACTTCCAACCTAACTTCCAATCCAACTTCCACCCCATCTTCCAACCCAACTTCCATCCCAACTTCCATCCCAAATTCCAGCCCAACTTCCAACCCAACTTCCAACCCAAATGCCAACCCAACTTTAAATCCAACTTCCAACCCAACTTCCAATCCAGATTCCATCCCAGCTTTCAACCAAACTTTCAATCCAACTTCCAACCGAACTTCCAACCCAGCTTCCAACCCAACCTCCAACCCAACTTCCAACATAACCCCAATGCCAACTTCCAGCCCAACTTTCATCCCAACTTCCAGCCCAACTTCCAACTACACTTCCAACCAACTTTCCAACCCAACATACAACACAACTTTCAACCCAATGCCCAACCCATTCTCAGATCCAACTTCCAACCCAACTTCCAACCCAACTTCTAATCCAACTTCCAACCTAACTTCCATCCCAACCTCTATCCTAACGTCCATCCCAACTTCCAACCCAACTTTCAACCCAACTTTCAACCCAACTTCCAACTTAACTTCCAACCCAACTTCCAACCCAACTTCCAACCCAACTTCCAACCCAACTTCCAATCCAACTTCCAACCCAACTTCCAACCTAGATTCCATCCCAACTTTCAACCCATCATACAATCCAACTTCCAACCCAATTTCCAACCCAGATTCCAACCCAACCCCCAATCCAACTTCCAACCTAACTTCCAGCCCAAATTCCATCCCAACTTCAAAGCCAATCTCCATTCCAACTTTCAACCCAATTTCCAACCCAACACCCAACCCAACTTCCAACCCAATGTCCAACCCATTTTCAAATCCAACTTCCACCCCAACTTCCAATCCAACTTCCAACCTAACTTCCAACCTAAATTCCATCCCAACCTCCATCCCAAATTCCATCCGAACTTCCAACCCAGCATCCAACCCAGCTTCCAAACCAACTTTAAACCCAACTTCCAACCCTACTTCAACCCAACTTCCAGTCCACCTTCCAACCCAATTTCCAACCCAACTTCCATCCCACCTCCATCCTAACTTCCAACCCAACTTCCAACCCAACATCTAACCCAAATTCCAACCCAACTTTGAACCCAACTTCCAACTCAACGTCCAACCCAACGGTCAACCCAACTTCCAACCCAACTTCCTACCCCAACCCCCAACCCATATTCCATCCCAACTTCAAACCAAACTTCCATCCAACCTCCCTCCAATCATCCAACCCAACTTACAACCCAACTTCCAACCCAACTTTAAACCCAAATTCCAACCCAGCTTCTAACCCAGCGTCCAACCCAACTTTCAACCCAGCTCCCAACCCAACTTCTAACCCAACTTGCAACCAAACTTCCATCCCAACTTCCAACCCAACTTCCAACCCAACTTGCAACCCAACTTCCAGCCCAACTTCCAACCCAATTTCCAACCCAACTTCTAACTCAACTTCCATCCCAACTTCCATCCCAACTTCCAACCCAACTTCCAACCCAACTTCTAACCCAACTTCCAACCAAACTTCCAATCCAACTTCCAACCCAGCTTCTAACCCAGCTTCCAACCCAACATCCAACCCAACTTCCAACCCAACTTCCAATTCAACTTCCAACCCAACTTCTAACCCAACTTCCAACCAAACTTCCAATCCAACTTCCAACCCAGCTTCTAACCCAGCTTCCAACCCAACATCCAACCCAACTTCCAACCCAACTTCCAATTCAACTTCCAACCCAACTTCTAACCCAACTTCCAACCAAACTTCCAATCCAACTTCCAACCCAGCTTCTAACCCAGCTTCCAACCCAACATCCAACCCAACTTCCAACCCAACTTCCAATTCAACTTCCAACCCAACTTCTAACCCAACTTCCAACCAAACTTCCAATCCAACTTCCAACCCAGCTTCTAACCCAGCTTCCAACCCAACATCCAACCCAACTTCCAACCCAACTTCCAATTCAACTTCCAACCCAACTTCTAACCCAACTTCCAACCAAACTTCCAATCCAACTTCCAACCCAGCTTCTAACCCAGCTTCCAACCCAACATCCAACCCAACTTCCAACCCAACTTCCAATTCAACTTCCAACCCAACTTCTAACCCAACTTCCAACCAAACTTCCAATCCAACTTCCAACCCAGCTTCTAACCCAGCTTCCAACCCAACATCCAACCCAACTTCCAACCCAACTTCCAATTCAACTTCCAACCCAACTTCTAACCCAACTTCCAACCAAACTTCCAATCCAACTTCCAACCCAGCTTCTAACCCAGCTTCCAACCCAACATCCAACCCAACTTCCAACCCAACTTCCAATTCAACTTCCAACCCAACTTCTAACCCAACTTCCAACCAAACTTCCAATCCAACTTCCAACCCAGCTTCTAACCCAGCTTCCAACCCAACATCCAACCCAACTTCCAACCCAACTTCCAATTCAACTTCCAACCCAACTTCTAACCCAACTTCCAACCAAACTTCCAATCCAACTTCCAACCCAGCTTCTAACCCAGCTTCCAACCCAACATCCAACCCAACTTCCAACCCAACTTCCAATTCAACTTCCAACCCAACTTCTAACCCAACTTCCAACCAAACTTCCAATCCAACTTCCAACCCAGCTTCTAACCCAGCTTCCAACCCAACATCCAACCCAACTTCCAACCCAACTTCCAATTCAACTTCCAACCCAACTTCTAACCCAACTTCCAACCAAACTTCCAATCCAACTTCCAACCCAGCTTCTAACCCAGCTTCCAACCCAACATCCAACCCAACTTCCAACCCAACTTCCAATTCAACTTCCAACCCAACTTCTAACCCAACTTCCAACCAAACTTCCAATCCAACTTCCAACCCAGCTTCTAACCCAGCTTCCAACCCAATATTCAACCCAACGTCCAACCCAACTTCCAACCCAACTTCCAACCCAACTTCCAACCCAACTTCCAACCCAACCTCCAACCCAACTTCCAACCCAACTTCCATCCCGACTTCCATCCCAACTTCCAACCCAACTTCCAACCCAGCTTCCAACCCACGTTCCAACCCAACTTCCAACCAAGATTCCAACCCAGCTTTCAACCCGACTTCCAACCCAACTTCCAAGTCAACGTCCAGCACAACTTCCAACCCAACCTCCAACACAGCATACAACGAAGTTTCCAACACAACGTTCAATCCAACTTCCAACCCAACTTTCAACCCAACTTCCGACTCAACTTCCAACCCAAGTTCCATCCTAAATTCCATCCCAAATTCCAGCAGAACTTCCAGCCAAACTTCCAACCCAGCTTCCAGCCCAACTTCCAACCCTACTTGCAACCCAACTTCCACCCCAACTTCCATCCCAAATTCCAACCCAACTTCCAACCCAAATTCCAACCGAAATTCCGACCCAATTTCCAACCCAACTTCCAACCCAACCTCCAGCCCAGATTCCATCCCAACTTTCAACCCAACTTCCAACCCAACTTCAAACCCAACTTGCAACCCAACCTCCAACCCAACTTCCAACCAAAATTCCATCCCAACTTCCAGCACAACTTCCATCCCAACATTCAACCCAACTTCCAACCCAACTTCCAACCCAATTTCCAACCCAACATCCAACCCAGCTTCCAACCCAACGTCCAACCCATTTCCTAATCCAACATCCAGCCCAACTTCCAACCCAACTTCCAACTCAACTTCCAACCTAACTTCCATCTCAACCTCCAGCTCATCTTCCATCCCAACTTCCAACCCAAATTCCAACCCTACTTCCAACCTAATTTCCAACCCAACTTCCAACTCAACTTCCAACCCAACTTCCAACCCAACATCCAACCCAACTTCCAACCCAGCATCCAACCCAGCTTCCAAACCAACTTTCAATCCAAATTCCAACCCTACATCCAACCCAACTTCCAGTCCAACTTCCAACCCAACCTCTAACCCAACTTCCAACCAACGTCCAACCCAACTTCCAACCCAACTTCCAACCCGAATTCCAACCCAAGTTTCAATCCAATTTCCAACCCAGCATCCAATCCAGCTTCCAAACCAGCTTTCAATCTAACTTCCAACCCTACTTCCAACCCAACTTCCAGCCCATCTTCCAAACCAACTTCAAACCCAACTTCCATCCCACCTCCATCCCAACTTCGAGCACAACTTCCACCCAAATTTGAACCAACGTCCAACCCAACTTCCAACCCAACTTCCAACCCAACTTTAAACCCAACTTCCAACTCAACTTCCAACCCAACGGTCAACCCAACTTCCAACACAACTTCCTATCCCAACTTCCAAACCAACTTCCATCCCAACTTCAAACCCAACTTCCATCCCAACTTCCCTCCCATCATCCAACCCAACTTCCAACCCAACTTTCAACCCAACTTCTAACCCAGCTTCCTGCCCAGCTTCCAAATCAACTTTCAACCCAACTTCCAACCCAACTACCAACCCAGCTTCCACGCCAACTTCCAACCCAAATTCCATCCCAACTTCCAACCCAACTTCCATCCCAACGTCCAACCCAACTTCCAACCCAACTTCCATCCCACCATCCATCCCAACTTCCAACCCAGTTTCCAACCCAACTTCCAATCCAACTTCCAACCCAACTTCCAACCTAACTTCCAACCCAACTTCCATCCCAGCTTCCATCCCAACTTCAAACCCAACTTCCATCCCAACTTCCCTCCCATCATCCAACCCAACTTCTAACCCAACTTCCAACCCAACTTCCAGCCCAGCTTCCAACCCAACTTCCAACCCAACATCCATCCCAACTTCCAACCCAACTTCCAAGGCAGATTCCATCCCAGCTTTTAACCCAACTTCCAATCCAACATCCAACCCATCGTCCAATCCATTTTCTCATCCGACCTCGAAGCCAACTTCCAACCCAACTACCAACCCAGCTTCCACGCCAACTTCCAACCCAACTTCCAACCTAACTTCCAACCCAACTTCCATCCCAGCTTCCATCCCAACTTCAAACCCAACTTCCATCCCAACTTCCCTCCCATCATCCAACCCAACTTCTAACCCAACTTCCAACCCAACTTCCAGCCCAGCTTCCAACCCAACTTCCAACCCAACATCCATCCCAACTTCCAACCCAACTTCCAAGGCAGATTCCATCCCAGCTTTTAACCCAACTTCCAATCCAACATCCAACCCATCGTCCAATCCATTTTCTCATCCGACCTCGAAGCCAACTTCCAACCCAACTACCAACCCAGCTTCCACGCCAACTTCCAACCCAACTTCCAACCTAACTTCCAACCCAACTTCCATCCCAGCTTCCATCCCAACTTCAAACCCAACTTCCATCCCAACTTCCCTCCCATCATCCAACCCAACTTCTAACCCAACTTCCAACCCAACTTCCAGCCCAGCTTCCAACCCAACTTCCAACCCAACATCCATCCCAACTTCCAACCCAACTTCCAAGGCAGATTCCATCCCAGCTTTTAACCCAACTTCCAATCCAACATCCAACCCATCGTCCAATCCATTTTCTCATCCGACCTCGAAGCCAACTTCCAACCCAACTACCAACCCAGCTTCCACGCCAACTTCCAACCCAACTTCCAACCTAACTTCCAACCCAACTTCCATCCCAGCTTCCATCCCAACTTCAAACCCAACTTCCATCCCAACTTCCCTCCCATCATCCAACCCAACTTCTAACCCAACTTCCAACCCAACTTCCAGCCCAGCTTCCAACCCAACTTCCAACCCAACATCCATCCCAACTTCCAACCCAACTTCCAAGGCAGATTCCATCCCAGCTTTTAACCCAACTTCCAATCCAACATCCAACCCATCGTCCAATCCATTTTCTCATCCGACCTCGAAGCCAACTTCCAACCCAACTACCAACCCAGCTTCCACGCCAACTTCCAACCCAACTTCCAACCTAACTTCCAACCCAACTTCCATCCCAGCTTCCATCCCAACTTCAAACCCAACTTCCATCCCAACTTCCCTCCCATCATCCAACCCAACTTCTAACCCAACTTCCAACCCAACTTCCAGCCCAGCTTCCAACCCAACTTCCAACCCAACATCCATCCCAACTTCCAACCCAACTTCCAAGGCAGATTCCATCCCAGCTTTTAACCCAACTTCCAATCCAACATCCAACCCATCGTCCAATCCATTTTCTCATCCGACCTCGAAGCCAACTTCCAACCCAACTACCAACCCAGCTTCCACGCCAACTTCCAACCCAACTTCCAACCTAACTTCCAACCCAACTTCCATCCCAGCTTCCATCCCAACTTCAAACCCAACTTCCATCCCAACTTCCCTCCCATCATCCAACCCAACTTCTAACCCAACTTCCAACCCAACTTCCAGCCCAGCTTCCAACCCAACTTCCAACCCAACATCCATCCCAACTTCCAACCCAACTTCCAAGGCAGATTCCATCCCAGCTTTTAACCCAACTTCCAATCCAACATCCAACCCATCGTCCAATCCATTTTCTCATCCGACCTCGAAGCCAACTTCCAACCCAACTACCAACCCAGCTTCCACGCCAACTTCCAACCCAACTTCCAACCTAACTTCCAACCCAACTTCCATCCCAGCTTCCATCCCAACTTCAAACCCAACTTCCATCCCAACTTCCCTCCCATCATCCAACCCAACTTCTAACCCAACTTCCAACCCAACTTCCAGCCCAGCTTCCAACCCAACTTCCAACCCAACATCCATCCCAACTTCCAACCCAACTTCCAAGGCAGATTCCATCCCAGCTTTTAACCCAACTTCCAATCCAACATCCAACCCATCGTCCAATCCATTTTCTCATCCGACCTCGAAGCCAACTTCCAACCCAACTACCAACCCAGCTTCCACGCCAACTTCCAACCCAACTTCCAACCCACCTTCCAACCCAACTTCCAACCCAAGTTTCAACCCAACTTCCAACCTTGCATCCAGCCCAGCTTCCAAACCACCTTTCAATCCAACTTCCAGCCCTACTTCCAACCCAACTTCCAGCCCAACTTCCAACCCAACTTCCAACCCAACTTCCATCCCACCTCCATCCCAACTTCCAACCCAACTTCCAACCCAACTTCCAACCAACGTCCAACCCAACGTCCAACCCAACTTCTAACCCAACTTTGAACCCAACTTCCAACTCATCTTCCAATCCAACGGTCAACCCAACTTCCAATCCAACTTCCTGCCCCAACTTCCAAACTAACTTCCATCCCAACTTCAAACCCAACTTCCATCCCAACTTCCCTCCCATCATCCAACCCAACTTCCAACTCAACTTCCAACCCAGCTTATAACCCAGCTTCCAACCCATCTTCCAACCCCACTCTCAACCCAACTTCCAAACCAATTTCCAATCCAACTTCCAAGCCAATTTCCAACCAAACTTTTAATCCAACTTCCAACCCAACTTCCAACCCAACTTCCAACCCAACTTCCAACCCAACTTCCATCCCAACTTCCAACCCAACTTCCAACCCTACTTCCATCCCAACATCCATCCCAACTTCCAACCCAACTTCCAGCCCAAATTCCAACCAAACTTCCAACCCAAGTTCCAACCCAATTTCCAACCCAACTTCCAATCCAACTATCAACCCAACATCCAACCCAGTTTCCAACCCAACTTCCAATCCAACTTCCAACCCAACTTCCAACCCAACTTCCAACACAACTTCCAACCCAACTTCCAACCCAGCATCTAGCCCAGCTTCCAACCCAACGTTCAACCCAACTTCCATCCCAACATTCAACCCAACTTCCATCCCAACTTCCATCCTAACTTCAAATCCAACTTCCATCCCAACTTCCATCCAAACATCCAACCCAATTTCCAACCCAACCTCCAATCCAACTTCCATTCCAACTTCCAACCCAACTTCCATCCCAACTTCCAACCTAGCTTCCAACCCAACTTCCAATCCAGATTCCCTCCCAGCTTTCAACCCAATTTCCAATCCAACTTCCAACCAAACGTCCAACCCATTTTCTAATCCAACTTTCAACCCAACTTCCAGCCCAAGTTCCAACCTCACTTCCATCCCAACCTCCATTCCAACTTCCATCCCAGCTTCCAATCCAACTTCCAACCCATCTTCCAACCCAACTTCCAACCCAACATCCAACCCAACTTCCAACCTGACTTCCAACCCAACTTCCAACCCAGCAACCAGCCTAGCTTCCAAACCAACTTTCAACCCAACTTCCAATCCTACTTCCAACTCAACTTCCAGCCCAACTTCCAACCAAGCTTCCAACCCAACTTCCATCCCACCTCCATCCCAACTTCCAACCCTACTTCCAACCCAACTTCCAACCAAACATCCAACTCAACTTCCGATCCAACATCTAATCCAAATTCCAACCCAACTTCCAACCAACATCCAGCCCAACTTCCAACCCAACTTCCAACCCAACTTTGAACCCAACTTCCAACTCAACTTCCAACCATACTGTCAACCCAACTTCCAACCCAGCTTTCAACCCAACTTCCTACCCCAACTTCCAACCCAAATTCCATCCCAACTTCAAACCCAACTTCCATCCCAACTTCCAGCCCAACTTCCAACCCAACTTCCAACCCAACTTCCAACCCAACTTCCAACCCAACTTCTAACCCAACTTCTAGCCCAGCTTCCAGCCCAACTTCCAATCCAACTTCCAACCCAGCTTCTAACCCAGCTTCCAACCCAACTTTCAACCCAACTTCCAACCCAACTTCTTACATAATTTCCAACCCAATTTCCAACCCAACTTCCAACCCAACTTCCAACCCAACTTCCAACCCAAATTCCATCCCAAATTGTTGGCGCTGGTGGGTGTGGAGGCACCCTCAAGGATGCCTAGCTCTCAGTGATACACGCTACCATGGTTTGGGCAGCCAATGGACACCAATGGTGAAGAGTGTGGAGCACAAGGATCACGGATAGGAGTGGACAGAACACGTTGCATTCAGGAGATCTGAATGGAAACACGTTTTTGTTACTTGGCATAGTGAGATTACATCAGATTCTTATAGCCTGTGATCTTAGCTTTCCAACGCATCCAAGTACGCCCAAATCGGAGCAGTAGAGCCCCTGCTACGGCCGTCGAAGTAACCCTTGGTGGAGCCGAGCCGCCCACCATGCCCACGAACGGGAGCGACGGGAGGCGCTTCGACGGTGGCCTGTCGAAGCGCCCTTCCTGTCATCCCAACGTGGGGAGGGGCATTCCTTGGTCCAGGGGACCATCCACATTCATTCCTTCATGGCCCATGTGCCTTTGGAGCTCATTGGAGACGAACTAGGATCACTGGCGGTGGTTTATCCCGCCACCTATGGCGGGTGCCAGATATCACACGCCCAACACCCGATTTTCGGGCTAGGCTAACTTTCTGAATACTCACTCAACTCGAGCGATTCAAAGCTCGATCCTGCATGGAAAAATCCAAGAAATCCAAATCTTAAGTCAGATCAGGTGTTCGACCACTCCTCATTGGTCTAACCAGGGAGTACGATCAACGGCACTCATGGCAAGGGGCACGCCATGTTAACAATCTCCCCCTTGCACCGCAGCCTTGATGCCCTGTCCTTGGAACCTGTAGCATTTTAAACTTCACAGCGCAGACCAAGCTCCATGCAGCTTGCGTCATGCCTGTCCTTGGACTGTGCCTTGGTCATCGCATCAGCGAGCATGCGCTTAGTGCCACAATGCACAATAGCCGCATCTCCCTTCGCCACCAAGTCCCGCGCGTAGTGATGCCTGATCTCGATGTGCTTGGTCCTCCTGTGCAGCACCGGGTTCTGGGTCAGACTGATGGCACTCATCTTGTCCACATTGAGTATTGTCGGCTTCCTTTCCAACACGTCGATCTCCTTTAATAGCCGACGCAGCCACACCGCCTCCTTTGCGGCTTCCGCGAGCGCAATGTACTCCGCTTCAGTGCTGGACAGCGCCACCCAATCCTGCTTCCTGCTTGCCCATGAAACTGCTGCACCACCAAGCACAAACACGTACCCCAACGTTGATTTTCTGTCATCCACATCACCAGCCCAGTCGGCATCGGAGTAGCCGACCAACTCAAGGGAGTCATCACGCGCTCCCCCTCCAAACGCGAGCCGCGACTGTTTTGTCGCCTTGAGATAGCGAAGGATCCGCTTCACCGCTTGCCAATGCAATGGCCCGGGTCAGCAACGTAGCGGCTCACTTGGCCCTCCGCAAAGGCGAGGTCGGGCCGCGTTGCCACCATGGCGTACATGATGCTCCCCACCGCGGACTGGTATGGCATACCATGTTAACACAACTTCCATCCCAACTTCCAACCCAACTTCGAACCCAACTTCCAACCCAAGTTCCAACCCAACTTCCAACCCAACTTCCAACCCAACTTACAACCCAACTTCCAATCCAACTTCCAACCCAACTTCCAGCCCAACTTCCAACCTAACTTCCAACCCAACTTCCATCCCAACTTCC
>SZWC01029945.1:14706-25292 GCA_023375785.1 Penium margaritaceum | reverse complement strand
AGAGTTGTGCCAGAGTTGTGCCAGAGTTGTGCCAGAGTTGTGCCAGAGTTGTGCCAGAGTTGTGCCAGAGTTGTGCCAGAGTTGTGCCAGACTTGTGCCAGAGTTGTGCCAAACTTGTGCCAGAGTTTTGCCAGAATTGTGCCAGAGATGTGCAAGAGTTGTGCCAGACTTGTGCCAGACTTGTGCCAGAGTTGTGCCAAACTTGTGCCAGAGTTGTGCCAGAATTGTGCCAGAGTCGTGCCAAAGTTAAGCCAGATTTGAACCAGAGTTCTGCCAAAATTGTGCCAGAGTTGTGCCAGAGTTTTGCCAGAATTGTTCAAGATTTGTGCAAGAGTTGTGCCAGAGTTGTGAAAGAGTTGTGCCATAGTTGTGCCAGAGTTGTGCACGAGTTGTACCAGAGTTTTGCCAGAGTGGTGTTAGAGTTGTGCCAGAGTCGTGCCGGAGTTGTGCCAGAGTTGTGCCAGAGTTATGCCAGAGTTGAGCCAGAGATGTACCGGAGTTGCACCGTTGTGCTAGAGTTGTGTCAGAGCTGTACCAGAGTAGTGCCAGAGATGTGCCAGAGTTCTGCCAGAGTTGTGCCAGAATTGTGCCAGAGTTGTGCCAGAGTTATGCCAATGTTTAAACAGAGTTGTGCCAAAGTTCTGCCAGAGTTGTGCCAGAGTTGTGCCAGAGTTGTGCCCGAGTTGTGCCAGAGTTGTGCCAGAGTTGTGCCCGAGTTGTGCCAGAGTTGTGCCAGAGTTGTGCCCGAGTTGTGCCAGAGTTGTGCCAGAGTTGTGCCCGAGTTGTGCCAGAGTTGTGCCAGAGTTGTGCTTAAGATTTGCCAGAGTTAGGCCAGAGTTGTGCCAAAGTTGTGCCAGAGTTGTGCCAGTGTTGTGCCAGAGTTGTGCAATATTTGTGCCAGATTTGTGCCAGAGTTGTGCAATATTTGTGCCAGAGTTGTGCCAGAGCTGTGCCAGAGTTGTGCCAGAGTTGTGCCAGACTTGTGCCAGAGTTGTGCCAGAATTGTGCCAGAGTTGTGCCAGATTTGAACCAGATTTGTACCAGAGTTCTTCCAGAGTTGTGCCAGAGTAGTGCCAGAGTTTTGCCAGAGTTGTTCAAGAGTTGTGCCAGAGTTGTGCCAGAATTGTGCCAGAGCTGTGAAAGAGTTGTGCCAAAATTGTGCAAGTGTTGTGACAGAGTTGTGCAAGAGTTGTGCCAAAGTTCTGCTAGAGTTGTGCCAGAAGTGTGGCAGAGTTGTGCCAGATTTGTGCTAGAGTAGTGCCAGAGTTGTAACAGTGTTTTGGCAGAGTTGTGCCAGAGTTGTGCCAGAGTTGTGCCAGAGTTGTGCCAGAGTTGTGCCAGAGTTGTGCCAGAGTTGTCCAAGAGTTGTGCCAGAGTTCTGCCAGAGTCGTGCGAGAAGTGTGCCAGAGTTGTACCAGAGTTGTGCCATAGTTGTGCCAGAGTTGTGCCAGAGTTTTGCCAGAGTTGTGCCAGAGTTGTTCCAGAGTTGTGCCAGAGTTGTGCCAGAGTTGTGCCAGAGTTTTGCCAGAATTGTGGCAGAGTTGAGCCAGAGTTGTACCAGAGTTGTGCCAGAGTTGTGCCAGAGTTGTGTCAGAGTTGTGCCAAAGTTGTTCCAGAGTTTTTTCACAGTTGTGCCAGAAATGTGCCAGAGCTGTTCCAGTGTTGTGCCAGAGTTGTGCCAGATTTGTGCCAGATTTGTGCCAAAGTTGTGCCAGAGTTGTGGCAAACATGTGCCAGAGTTGTGCCACAGTTGTGCCATAGTTGTGCCAGAGCTTTTCCAGAGTTCTGCCAGAGTTGTCCCAGAGTTGGGCCGGAGTTGTCCCACAGTTGTGCCAGAGTTGAAACAGAAGTGTGCCAGAGTTGTGCAAGATTTGTGCCAGAGTTGTGCCAGAGTTGTGCCAGAGTTTTGCCAGTGTTGTGAAAGAGATTTGCCAGAGTTGAGCCAGAATTGTACCAGAGTTGCGCCAGAGTCGTTCCAGAGTTGTAACAGAATTATGCCAGAGTTGTGCCAGAGTTGTGCTGAAGATTTGCCAGAGTTAGGCCAGAGTTGTGCCAAAGCTGTGCCAGAGTTGTGCCAGTGTTGTGACAAAGTTGTGCAATATTTGTGCCAGATTTGTGCCAGAGTTGTGCAATATTTGTGCCAGAGTTGTGCCTGAGTTGTGCCAGAGTTGTGCCAGACTTGTGCCAGAGTTGTGCCAGACTTCTGCCAGAGTTGTGCCAGAATTGTGCCAGAGTTGTGCCAGATTTGAACCAGATTTGTACAAGAGTTCTGCCAGAGTTGTGCCAGAGTTGTGCCAGAGTTTTGCCAGAGTTGTTCAAGAGTTTTGCCAGAGTTGTGCCAGAGTTGTGCCAGAGCTATGAAAGAGTTGTGCCAGGATTGTGCCAGTGTTGTGACAGAGTTGCGAAAGAGTTGTGCCAGAGTTCTGCCAGAGATTTGCCAGAAGTGTGCCAGAGTTGTGCCAGAGTTGTGCTAGAGTTGTGCCAGAGCTGTAACAGTGTTTTGCCAGAGTTGTGCCAGAGTTGTGCCAGAGTTCTGGCAGAGTTGTGCCAGAGTTGTGCCAGAGTTGTGCAAGAGTTGTGCCAGAGTTCTGCCAGAGTGCTGCCAGAGTTGTGCCAGAGTTGTCCCAGAGTTGTGCCATAGTTGTGCCAGAGTTGTGGCAGTGTTTTGCCAGAGTTGTGCCAGAGTTTTTCCAGAGTTGTGCCAGAGTTGTGCCAGAGTTGTGCCAGAGTTTTGCCAGAGTTGTGGCAGAGTTGAGCCAGAGTTGTACCAGAGTTGTGCCAGAGTTGTGCCAGAGTTGTATCAGAGTTGTGCCAAAGTTGTGCCAGAGTTTTGTCAGAGTTGTACCAGAGTTGTGCCAGAGCTGTTCCAGTGTTTTGCCAGAGTTGTGCCAGAGTTGTGCCAGAGTTTTGCCAGTGTTGTGAAAGAGATTTGCCAGAGTTGAGCCAGAATTGTGCCAGAGTTGCGCCAGAGTCGTTCCAGAGTTGTGACAGAATTATGCCAGAGTTGTGCCAGAGTTGTGGCAGAGTTGTGCCAGAGTTGTGCCAGAGTTTTGCCAGTGTTGTGAAAGAGATTTGCCAGAGTTGAGCCAGAATTGTGCCAGAGTTGCGCCAGAGTCGTTCCAGAGTTGTGACAGAATTATGCCAGAGTTGTGCCAGAGTTGTGGCAGAGTTGTGCCAGAGTTGTGCCAGAGTTTTGCCAGTGTTGTGAAAGAGATTTGCCAGAGTTGAGCCAGAATTGTGCCAGAGTTGCGCCAGAGTCGTTCCAGAGTTGTGACAGAATTATGCCAGAGTTGTGCCAGAGTTGTGGCAGAGTTGTGCCAGAGTTGTGCCAGAGTTTTGCCAGTGTTGTGAAAGAGATTTGCCAGAGTTGAGCCAGAATTGTGCCAGAGTTGCGCCAGAGTCGTTCCAGAGTTGTGACAGAATTATGCCAGAGTTGTGCCAGAGTTGTGGCAGAGTTGTGCCAGAGTTGTGCCAGAGTTTTGCCAGTGTTGTGAAAGAGATTTGCCAGAGTTGAGCCAGAATTGTGCCAGAGTTGCGCCAGAGTCGTTCCAGAGTTGTGACAGAATTATGCCAGAGTTGTGCCAGAGTTGTGGCAGAGTTGTGCCAGAGTTGTGCCAGAGTTTTGCCAGTGTTGTGAAAGAGATTTGCCAGAGTTGAGCCAGAATTGTGCCAGAGTTGCGCCAGAGTCGTTCCAGAGTTGTGACAGAATTATGCCAGAGTTGTGCCAGAGTTGTGGCAGAGTTGTGCCAGAGTTGTGCCAGAGTTTTTCCAGAGTTCTGTCAGAGTTGTGCCACAGTTGTGCCAGAGTTGTGCCAGAAGTGTGCCAGAGTTGTGCCAGAGTTGTGCCGGAGTTGTGCCAGAGTTGTGCCAAAGATGTGCCCAGGTTTCGCCAGAGTTGTGCCAGAGTTGTGCCAGAGTTGTGCCAGAGTTGTGCCAGAGTTGTGCCAGAGTTGTGCCAGAGTTATGCCAAAGTTGTGCCAGAGTTGTGCCAGAGTTGTGCCAGAGTTGTGCCAGACTTCTGCCAGAGTTTTACAAGAGTTGTGCCATAGTTATGCCACAATTGTGCCAGAGTTGTGCCAGAGATGTGCCAAAATTGTGCCAGTGTTGTGCCAGAGTTGTGCAACCGTTGTGCCAGACTTGTGCCAGACTTGTGCCAGAGTTGTGCCAGAGTTGTGCCAGAGTTGTGCCAAAGTTGTGCCAGAGTTGTGCCAGAGATTTGCCAAAATTGTGCCAGAGTTGTGCAAGAGTCACGCTCAAGTTCTGCCAGAGTTGTGCCAGATTTGTGCCAGAGTTGTGCCAGAGTTGCGCCAGAGTTGTGCCAGGGTTGTGCCAGAGTTTTGCCAGAGTTGTGCCAGATTTTTGCTAGAGTTGTGCTAGAGTTTTGCCCGAGTTGTGCCAGAGTTGTGCCAAAGTTGTGCCAGAGTTGTGCCAGAGTTGTGCCAGAGTTGTCCCAGAGTTGTGCCAGAGATGTGTCAGAGTTGTGCCAGAGTTGATCCAGAGTTTCACCAGAGTTGTGCCAGAGTTGTGCCTGTCTTGTGTCAGAGATATGCCAGAGTTGTGCCAGATTTGTGCCAGAGATGTGCCAGAGTTGTGTCAGATTTGTGCCAGAGTTGTGAAATAGTTGTGCCAGAGTTGAGCCAGAGTTTTTCCAGAGTTGCAACAGAATTATGCCAGAGTTGTGCCAGAGTTGTGGCAGAGTTGTGCCAGAGTTGTGCCAGTGTTGTGCGAGAGTTGTGCCAGAGTTGTGCCAGATTTGTGCCAGAGTTGTGCAATATTTGTGCCAGATTTGTGCCCGAGTTGTGCAATATTTGTGCCAGAGTTGTGCTAGAGTTGTGCCAGAGTTGTGCCAGACTTGTACCAGAGTTGTGCCAGACTTTTGCCAGAGTTGTGCCAGAGTTGTGCCAGATATGAACCAGATTTGTACCAGAGTTCTGCCAGAGTTGTTCCAGAGTTGTGCCAGAGTTTTGCCAGAGTTGTTCAAGAGTTGTGCCAGAGTTGTGCCAGAGTTGTGCCGGAGCTGTGAAAGAGTTGTGCCAGGGTTGTGCCAGTGTTGTAACAGAGTTGTGCAAGAGTTATGCCAGAGTTCAGCCAGAGTTGTGCCAGAAGTGTGCCAGAGTTGTACCAGAGTTGTGCTAGAGTTGTGCCAGAGTTGTAACAGTGTTTTGCCAGAGTTGTGCCAGAGTTGTGCCAGAGGTGTGCCAGAGTTGTGCCAGAGCTGTGCGAGAGTTGTGCAAGAGTTGTGCCAGAGTTCTGCCAGAGTTGTGCGAGAAGTGTGCCAGAGTTGTGCCAGAGTTGTGCCATAGTTGTGCCAGAGTTGTGCCAGAGTTTTGCCAGAGTTGTGCCAGAGTTGTTGCAGAGTTGTGCCAGAGTTGTGCCAGAGTTTTGCCAGAGTTGTGGCAGAGTTGAGCCAGAGTTGTACCAGAGTTGTGCCAGAGTTGTGCCAGAGTTGTGTCAGAGTTGTGCCAAAGTTGTGCCAGAGTTTTGTCAGAGTTCTGCCAGAGTTGTGCCAGAGCTGTTCCAGTGTTGTGCCAGAGTTGTGCCAGATTTGTGCCAGAGTTGTGCCAGAGTTGTGCCAGAGTTGTGCCAAATATTTGCCAGAGTTGTGCCACAGTTGTGCCATAGTTGGGCCAGAGTTCTGTCAGAGTTGTCCCAGAGTTGTGCCAGAGTTGTGCCAGAGTGCTGCCGAAGTTCTGCCAGAGTTGTGCCACAGTTGTGCCATAGTTGGGCCAGAGTTCTGTCAGAGTTGTCCCAGAGTTGTGCCAGAGTTGTGCCAGAGTGCTGCCGAAGTTCTGCCAGAGTTGTGGCAGAGTTCTCCGACAGTTGTGCCAGAGTTGTGCCAGAAGTGTGCCAGAGTTGTGCAAGAGTTGTGCCAGAGTTTTGCCAGAGTTGTGCCAGTGTTTTGCCAGTATTGTGAAAGAGTTGTGCCAGAGTTGAGCCAGAGTTGTACCAGAGTTCTGCCAGAGTTGTGCCAGAAGTGTGCCAGAGTTGTGCAAGAGTTGTGCCAGAGTTTTGCCAGAGTTGTGCCAGTGTTTTGCCAGTATTGTGAAAGAGTTGTGCCAGAGTTGAGCCAGAGTTGTACCAGAGTTGCGCCAGAGTTGTTCCAGAGTTGTAACAGAGTTATGCCAGAGTTGTGCCAGAGTTGTACTAGAGTTGTGTAACAGTTGTGCCAGAGTTGTGCCATAGTTGTGCCAGAGTTGTGCCAAAGTTTTACCAGAGTTGTGCCAGAGTTGTGCCAGAGTTGTGCCAGAGTTGTGCCAGAGTTATGCCAGAGTTGTGCCAGAGTTGTGCCAGAGTTGTGCCAGAGTTGTGCCAGAGTTGTGCCAGAGTTGTGCCAGAGTTGTGCCAGAGTTGTGCCAGAGTTGTGCCAGAGTTATGCCAGAGTTGTGCCAGAGTTGTGCCAGAGTTGTGCCAGAGTTGTGCCAGAGTTGTGCCAGAGTTTTACAAGAGTTGTGCCATAGTTATACCACAATTGTGCCAGAGTTGTGCCAGAGTTGTGCCAAAATTGTGCCAGTGTTGTGCCAGAGTTGTGCAAATGTTGTGCCAGAGTTCTGCCAGAGTTGTGCCAGAGTTGTGCCAGAGTTGTGCCAGAGTTGTGCCAAAGTTGTGCCAAAGTTGTGCCAAAGTTGTGCCAGAGATGTGCCAGAATTGTGCCAGAGTTGTGCAAGAGTTGCGCCAAAGTTCTGCCAGAGTTGTGCCAGATTTGTGCCAGAGGTTTGCCAGAGTTGCGCCAGAGTTGTGCCAGGGTTGTGCCAGAGTTTTTCCAGAGTTGTGCCAGAGTTGTGCTAGAGTTGTGCTAGAGTTTTGCCCGAGTTGTGCCAGAGTTGTGCCAAAGTTGTGCCAGAGTTGTGCCAGAGTTGTGCCAGAGTTGAGCCAGAGTTTCACCCGAGTTGTGCCAGAGTTTTGCCTGTCTTGTGTCAGAGATATGCCAGATTTGTGCCAGATTTGTGCCAGAGATGTGCCAAAGTGGTGTCAGATTTGTGCCAGAGTTGTGAAAGAGTTGTGCCAGAGTTGAGCCAGAGTTTTTCCAGAGTTGCAACAGAATTATGCCAGAGTTGTGCCAGAGTTGTGCCAGAGTTGTGCCAGAGTTGTGCCAGAGTTGTGCCAGAGTTGTGCCAGAGTTGTGCCAGAGTTGTGCTAGAGTTGTGCCAGAGTTGTGCCAGAGTTGTGCTAGAGTTGTGCCAGAGTTAAGACAGAGTTGTGCCAGAGTTGTGCCAGAGTTGTGCCAGAGTTGTGCCAGAGTTGTGCCAGTGTTGTGCCAGAGTTGTGCCAGAGTTGTGCCAGATTTGTGCTAGAGTTGTGCCAGAGTTGTACCAGAGTTGTGCCAGAGTTGAGCCACAGTTTCACCATAGTTGTGCCAGAGTAGTGCCAGAGTTGTGTCAGAGGTATGCCAGAGTTGTGCCAAAGTTGTGCCAGAGTTGTGCCAGAGTAGTGCCGGAGTTGAGCCAGAGTTGTACCAGAGTTGTGCCAGAGGTTTGCCGGTGTTCTGTCAGACTTGTGCCAGAGTTGTGCCAGAGTTATGTCAGAGTCTTCCAGAGTTGTGCCAGAGTTGTTCCAGTGTTGTGCCAGAGTTGTGCCAAATGTGTGCCAGAGTTGTGCCAGAGTTGTGCCAGAGTTGTGCCAGAGTTTTGCCAGAGTAGTGCCAGAGTTGTGCCAGAGTTGTGCCAGAGTTGTGCCAGAGCTGTGCCAGAGTTCTGCCAGAGTTGTCCCAGAGTTGTGCAAGAGTTGTTCCCCATGTTGACTTTGGGAAGTCGAAATCAATGGCCAAGTCGGAAGTCGAAAGTCGGAAGTCGGCTCCTGATGAGCCAAGTCGGAAGTCGGTTTTCCTCGGACTGGTTACGAGGCTCATTATGGTGTGCCAAGTACTGTTTCTCAAGTACACTAGTGTAAAAGACATGATTTACGTGTCTTTCAACACTTGATGGATTGCATATATAACATGTATATGATGTCATAGGAAGCCATTTGTAAACAAAATGTAGCTGCATGAGGTGTTAATGCACATCCCAAATTTGAACATTCATAACGTCCTCAAAACGTAACGGAATTTAGCGATTCAAATTGCGTTGGAACCAGCAACTCATGATCTATGTTCTGACGCCAATATCTAAGTCAACATTGGGTCGACTTTGACCGACCCTCCGACTTACACTTTTACCCCAAAAGTAGGAATTCGAAGTCAACATGGGTTGTTCCAGAGTTCTGCCAATGTTGTGCCAGAAGTGTGCCAGAGTTGTGCCAGAGTTGTGCCAGAGTTGTGCCAGAGTTGTGCCAGTATTGTGCCAGATTTGTGCCAGAGTTGTGCCAGTGTTGAGCCAGAATTGTGCAAGATTTGTGCCAGAGTTGTGCCAGAGTTGTGCCAGAGTTGTGCCAGAGTTGTGCCAGAGTTGTGCCAGAGCTGTTCAATAGTTGTGCCAGAGTTGTGCCAGAGTTATTCCAGAGTTGTGCCAGAGTTGTGCTAAAGATTTGCCAGAGTTGTGCCAGAGTTGTGCCAAAGTTGTGCCAGAGTTGTGCCAGTGTTGTGCCAGAGTTGTGCAATATTTGTGCCAGAGTTGTGCCAGAGTTGTGCCAAAGTTGTGCCAGAGTTGTGCCAGTGTTGTGCCAGAGTTGTGCAATATTTGTGCCAGAGTTGTGCCAGAGTTGTGCCAGAATTGTGCCAGAGTTAAGCCAGAGTTGTGCCAGACTTGTGCCAGAGTTGTGCTAGACTTGTGCCAGCGTTGTGCCCGAATTATGCCAGAGTTGTGCCAGAGTTAAGGCGGAGTTATACCAGGGTTCTGCCAGAGTTGTGCCAAAGTTGTGCCAGTGTTTTGCCAGAGTTGTTCAAGAGTTGTGCCAGAGTTGTGCCAGAGATGTGCCAGAGTTGTGAAAGAGTTGTGCCAGAGTTGTGCCAGAGTTGCGCCAGAATTGTGCAGGAGTCGTGCCAGAGTTGTGCCCGAGTTGTGCCAGAGTTGTGCCAGAGTTAGGCCAGAGTTGAGTTAGAGTTGTGCCAGTGTTGTGCCAGAGTTGTGCCAGAGTTGTTCCAGAGTTGTGCCACAGTTGTGCCATAGTTGAGCCAGAGTTGTACCAGAGTTGTGCCAGAGTTGTGCCAGAATTGTGCCAGAGATGTGCCAGAGTTGTGCCAGAGTTGTGCAAGAGTTGTGCCAGAGTTGTGCCAGTGTTGTGCGAGAGTTGTGCCAGAGTTGTGCCAGTGTTGTGCCATAGATGAGCCAGATGTTTGCCAGGTATGTGCCAGAGTTGTGGCAGAGTTGTGGCAGAGTTGTGGCAGAGTTGTGGCAGAGTTGTGGCAGAGTTGTGGCAGAGTTGTGGCAGAGTTGTGGCAGAGTTGTGGCAGAGTTGTGGCAGAGTTGTGGCAGAGTTGTGGCAGAGTTGTGGCAGAGTTGTGGCAGAGTTGTGGCAGAGTTGTGGCAGAGTTGTGGCAGAGTTGTGGCAGAGTTGTGGCAGAGTTGTGGCAGAGTTGTGGCAGAGTTGTGGCAGAGTTGTGGCAGAGTTGTGGCAGAGTTGTGGCAGAGTTGTGGCAGAGTTGTGGCAGAGTTGTGGCAGAGTTGTGGCAGAGTTGTGGCAGAGTTGTGGCAGAGTTGTGGCAGAGTTGTGGCAGAGTTGTGGCAGAGTTGTGGCAGAGTTGTGGCAGAGTTGTGGCAGAGTTGTGGCAGAGTTGTGGCAGAGTTGTGGCAGAGTTGTGGCAGAGTTGTGGCAGAGTTGTGGCAGAGTTGTGGCAGAGTTGTGGCAGAGTTGTGGCAGAGTTGTGGCAGAGTTGTGGCAGAGTTGTGGCAGAGTTGTGGCAGAGTTGTGGCAGAGTTGTGGCAGAGTTGTGGCAGAGTTGTGGCAGAGTTGTGGCAGAGTTGTGGCAGAGTTGTGGCAGAGTTGTGGCAGAGTTGTGGCAGAGTTGTGGCAGAGTTGTGGCAGAGTTGTGGCAGAGTTGTGGCAGAGTTGTGGCAGAGTTGTGGCAGAGTTGTGGCAGAGTTGTGGCAGAGTTGTGGCAGAGTTGTGGCAGAGTTGTGGCAGAGTTGTGGCAGAGTTGTGGCAGAGTTGTGGCAGAGTTGTGGCAGAGTTGTGGCAGAGTTGTGGCAGAGTTGAGCCAGAATTGTGCCATAGATGTGCCAGACTTGTGCCAGAGTTGTCCGAAAATTGTGCCAAAGTTGTTCCAGAGTTGCGCAACAGTTGTGCCAAAGTCGTGCCAGAGTTGTACGAGAGTTGTGCCAGAGTTGTACCAGAGTTGTGCCAGAGTTGTGGCAGAGTTGTCCCAGAGTTGTGTGAGTTGTGTCAGAGTTATGCCTGACTTGTGCAAGAGTTGTGCCAGAGTTTTACCAGAGTTGTGCCATAGCTGTGCCAGAGTTTAGCCAGGGTTGTCCCAGAGTTGTGCCAGAGTTGCGCAAGAAATGTGTTTGAGTTGTGCCAGAGTTGTGCCAGAGATCTGCCAGAGTTGTGCCAGAGTTGTGCCAGAGTTGTGCCAGAATCGTGCCAGAGTTGTGCCGGAGTTGTGCCAGAGTTGTGCCAGAGTTGTGCCAGAGTTGTGCCAGAGTTGTGCCAGAGTTGTGCCATTGTTGTGCCAGAGCTCTGCCAGAGTTGTGCTAGAGTTGTGCCAGAGTTGT